>JAFVLL020018232.1:0-20994 GCA_021397915.2 Tor tambroides | reverse complement strand
CAGTAGGGTAGGTTTAGGGTTAGTAGAATAAGTTGACATATACTTGCAAAGTTTCTCATAGTCGGTATGTTGTATGTTGTGGACCCATCAAAATAAAGTGTTAGAAAATATTAAGCAGACAGTCTACTAATACTCTAATGACTGCTAGTTGACATGTTGCAAAGTTACTTGCTATTAATAGAATGTCTAAAGTGCACTATCGAAATAAAGTGTTACCGATAAATAATAACGTGTTTCTTTGTATCAAACAATTGCAGGCAGTATAGGTGCTTTGCCCGTAAATGAATCTGTGTTCAGTTTAACTCCAACCTTAAACACACACCTGAACCAGCTACTTAAGGTCTTTGCACTCATTCACTCACACTCACTCACTCACTCACTCACTCACTCACTCACTCACTCACTCACTCGTTCGTTCATTCGTTCATTTGTTCATGCATTCATTCTGTGGGTCTGAATTTTGCACCTGTTGTTTCCTGTTTAAACCAGGTCTCTTCTGATTTCTGATGGAAAAGAAATGACTAGGTGGTGGCTATTTGGTTGCAGCTTAGTTTTAAAATTACTGTTGTGAATTTGTATGTCCCGTTGCATTTACAACCATTTTCTCAGTACATCTATAGTTATGAATGTTGACGTGTTGTCCAAATATGTTTATGTGTGCACTGATATGTGTCCAACACTATTGATTTCATTATCAGTGTGCATTTATTTTGATATTTTGTATATCAGTGAAAATTTAATTTATGCAGTCCATTTTTTGTTTGTCACTAACTTGTATGTTTGTGATGTTTGTATTTCCAGGACTTATGGAGTGGGTGTGTTGAATGTGTGGAAGGAGCCTCTAGGCCTGCTGGGATTGTGTCCGCCCTCCTGCCTCTGTGCAATGCAAGAACGCTGGCATCTCTCCCCCATAATCCTCAGCTGCAGGCAAGACCATGATTCACCCTTGGCTGCTGCCAGCCACTCAGGCTAATATGCGACATTGCTGTGTTTGTGTGTGGGTGGATGGGTGGGAGGTGGGATGGAAGCAGGCTGCTTTTGTGTTCTGTTTACATTATTTGACTGAGGCAGCTGTGTCTGTGTCTGTGTGTATATGCGAGTGTGTGATTGTACGGCTGTCAGTATGTCAATACGAGTGCGCTCATATCAACTGATGTGTTTCCAAGTGTCTGTATAGTGTGCACAAGAAAAGACCGCAGAGTGGAAAATGACCACGTGTGTGTGAAAGCAATCAGAAGTATATCTATCATTGTGTGTGAGTGTTTGTTTGTATGTTTGTGTGTGTTAAAAAACGTCTTCAGTTTGGACGCAAGCCACTCACTGGAAATGAAACAGTAGAAGTGACAGTTTTATTCAAGACAAACTGGTTACGAAAGCTTTGTTTGTGTTGTCAGATTTGCCATATCAGAATATTTGAACTCCACAGTGATTTTACAGTTGTTTAAGAAAGAATCAGTTGCACTACAGCACTGCTGTTGCTTTGAAGATAGCATTGTGGCATAGGAGCGAGGTTGTCAATGCAAATTGTAAAGGTTCAGTCACAGGTTTGTGTAAGTCAGATATTCTGGTCTAGCACAATTGGGTTTAATAGAGTTTTACCCATTGACTGCTTTGTAAGACTTTCTTTGCAATAAGTGATTGATTCAGGGCACTGGCCTATAAAGGTTTTAGAGAGGCAGTTGCAGTAGCCCACTGTTTAAGGCCCAAGGCTTGCTAATGCAATAGTCAATCTTTGCTATCCATGGCCCAGATATTGTGCTCTTCTACAACTAACTGTGACAGAATTATTTAACCACTGGTTGCCCCAGTACATTGTCCTTTCAGTAAGTATAAATGCGTGATGAATTAAAGGAGCTGAAGTAATCTAATCCTTAAGAACACTGGTGGAAAATACAAAGCACTTTGAAAATTGGGTGTTTCTTAAAGTATGCAAACTTTTGGCCCTGTGATCTTTTAGAAAATAAACTATCTTAAAACATACTTTTCACATTCTCACTAGTTTGTTTTTCTGCAATTTGATGCCAAGGTTTTACTAAGGGTAAATACACACAATTAAATACATTTTGCATATATTTACAAAATTACAGCTTGAAGACATTTACCTTGATTTATTTATTTTTTCTTCACCCATCATATGTCAAGCATACTCATTAGTATACATTATATTTATAAAAACCTTGACTTGGATTTCGGGAGAAAAAAAAATCTGTTTTAAAAATGCATAATTCAAATGCTTAAGCTGGAGATCTGGTACAGAGGTTTATACATAAAAAAAAAGAAGAAGAAGAAAATAATAATAATAATAATAATAATAATAAAAACATTAGCCATAGGCTCAAAGTTGAAGAAACACCCACACATAAGAAGTGCACTTTAATGATTTGACTAATTATTGTTTCAGATGAATTTATATTATTATTCCTTAATGGGCTGCTAAATGGTCTGCAAATGCAAAGTCAGGCTCAGTTAACCCTCAGACACTTGAAGCTGGTTGCTGAGATGACAGTACTTCTGTCTATGAAAAACAGCTGGCATGTTGTTTGTGTGAAAAGAGCCGACACGTTCAGTCTGACTGTCCATGTGAGATGAGCTGTCGTTTTGGTCGTGCGCCTGCATCAGAGAGAGTGTCGAGAGTCAGTGGGTTGTCAGTGGGGAAGCAGGTCACTTTGTGGGTGTCACATAGGATGAGATGCATCCTGCTGTGTCTCCGCCAGCAGATGTCAAAGCCGATATGTTATTGAGCCCGTTTCTCATGAGGGGTGACCTATAATTCACACTCACCTTTCTGTACTATGAAATCCATGACAGCTCTCATTTTATTGAGGCTTTTTAATTAGCAGTGATGGTGGATTCAACTCACAAATATCTAATGATTGCATAACAACCAACATCTGTTTTTCAGCTTCTTTTCTCTATTCCATTTTGTCCCTGCTGAAAACAACAAAATAAATTTGATCAGATTTGCATAGCCAAATGTTTGCCAAATCTTTGCAGCTCATTGGCTAAGAACCACCCACTTTGCCTGAGTGTCACATTTTGTTAGTTCTTCCTGAAAGTGCTATTATTGGGACCTTTTTTAACATTACTTCATGTTTAAATCTTGTCAAATGTCCTTGCAATTTTCTGGCAGGACATTATACAGTAATTTCACAGACATTTCCATTAAACCTAAAACACAACACAATGAAGTTGAAAAAAGAAAGAAAGAAAAAAAAGAAAATTATTTCATATTAAAATAGTACATTGTGTCCTATTTTGATGAATTATACTTTTTTTTAATTTATTTATTTTTCCATTGTATTTTGTTAAAGTTAATAAAATTTTGTCTTGGATAAAATGAGGAGTTCAGATGCAAAAGCCTCTAAGTGCCATCTGAAATTTTCTTCTAAATTGAGCATTTTTATAAGGCTCCTATATTTACGTTTAGTTATTTCACTTTAATTGCATAGAAAAGGAGCTATACATTGCCATTATAATGCATTTACTGAACCTAAACATAGGTGCCTGATAAAAAAAAATTTCAGACAGCACTTCACATTTGAACTCTTCAAATATCCTAATGTGCATGTGATATATTGTCTGTTTACAAGGGAATAAAACAAACGAGAGACGTTTGCTTGTGTTCACATCAGATAGGTTATCAGATAAGTTGCTCCTCGCTCTTCCTGTGGTAACGCTACAGGATATATATATATAATATATTGTGAAATCAATCCCAAGGACGGTGGAGAATTCACATTCTCTTTGGTCTCTCTCAAAAGTAAAATGCTCTTCAGGTCCTCAAAGCTCTGGATGGATCTGTTTTTCTCCTTCAGCAGCAGATAATTGAATTGGATTTGTCAGATGAGCTGATACAGTTACAGCGTCCATGAGTATTGATCCCTTAGCAATAGGCTGGACCAGAGCCGATATTGCAGTTAAGTGAACTGTGAAAAAAGCCTGAAAAAGTAAATGCCTTGTTCTCTTCTGGAGAAATGGATGGGTATCTATTTGTAGGCTTAAGAAAGCTATCAATGCTTAAATCCAGATGTCAGATTAAACTAACATAGGGCAGGATGAAGACATTCACAGACACTAGGAGCGGTTATAACTGATGACCCAAATAGAAGTGAACAAGGAAAATGTGACCATTTAAAATCTCCTTTCCTTTAAAAATATTTGATTATATGTCACAACTTTATTGTTTATTTGTTCTTTATGGGATTTTCCTCAACTACAGGGACTTTTATGTCCCAGGGGTTGTTTTTTTATTAAAACAAACAGATTTCAATTTCCACCACTTCCAGCAATTTTACCATTAATAAAGTTTTATCAAAGGTTTCGTTACCATGAAGAGTGTCAGTAAAAAGCATGCTTTTGATTAAATATAAAACATATATTTGTGTTGTGCAAAGTGTCCGTAGATAAAGAAAAATTTGTACTGCAATGAATATCCTTTTTTTTTTTTTTCCATTGCTGTAACCATAGAGTAACACCTGTTTCCCAAACCAGTATGTAGACTCCTCACAACTGCATCAGTAGCGCAGCTGTCAGGTCCAAAAAATTATTAAATAACATGAAAACTTTCACCAATATATTCAAAAATCTGTTCCTATCACAAAATAATGTGAATAGGCTGCCCAATATGGAAATTTCACATCTTATTAAAGTGGAAAAAAAACAAAAAAAAAACTGAATTAAATATATATATATATATATATATATATATATATATATATAAAAGAATATCTGTTTGAGATTTTAGAAATATGTGCAGGTCAGTGGTCTTTGCAGTTACTGGCCAATACTTGTACTTGGAAACTTAAGATGGCACACAGAAAAGCACTGCAATAAATGGCATCAGATTTCATCCTGCCAATTTAGAAAGAAGAGGATGATGAAGAGAAAATGAGAGCTTATTTAGAACACTCTCACTCAAATGAACTTTGTTAACATTTATTTATGTTTGTTTTTTTGTAAAAAGCACTGCACACTTATGTGACCCAAATGTGTCAAACTTATCTTTGCACATTTTCTTGTGAAGCATCTATCATTATTAAGAATGTCATCTCACTCGAAATTAGATGCTTATCAAAGTAGGCCTACATAAAGTTATGCCTTTCCATGTTAATTTAGGCCTATCACATGGCATGCAAGACTGCCAAATAAAATCTAAAAATTGCATTTACTAATATATATATATATATATATATATATATAGCCGTGCAGTAATCAAAATGCATCAGTATGTATGAAATGTCCCCCTTTGATAAACTGTGGAAGCAATGAGATAGATCCATTGTACGTATTGCACTTTTGAGTGGTCTGAGGCTCCAGTTAATTTATGAATATTTTTACACTCTACTTGGTTAACGATGGGTTTGGGAAACCTGCCGTAGAGATGAAGTACTACTTATGTGCTTTGGCAAACTGAGCCATTGTAATTTTAGGTTGTAAATAGGGCAGAATGTGTGGTGAGAAGAGCATGTACTCAAGGCTGAAGTCTGGAGTGTAGCCTGACGTGCTGATAGGGACAAAGCCTTCTATAACCTCTGCTGTTACCCTAATCCATCTTAGTAATGCTAAGTGCCAGGTCAGAGGGCTGGGTGTGCTATTTTTAAAGCATCTTTGATAATACTCATCAGGGTAGTCTGAACCCCTATCCCTTTGGTGTCACGATACAAAAAGATCAGAGAATAGGTCACATATATAAGCCAATATCGTTTAATAGCTATGGCACTCTTGAACGTGAGGGGGGCAGAAATGCCAAACCCATTGTATTTTAAAGTCTAGAGTCTTTAGGTGCATAAGCCTTTTAACCAGAGAATAACTTCCAGAAAGTATAAGTGGCATATTCAGTATGAAATCTATTACTGTGATGGGAATGCTGAATTTTCAGTCATGACTCCAGTCTTCAGTGTCACATGATCCTTCAGAAACCATTCTAATATGTTGATTTGGTGCTGAAGAAACATTTCTTATTATTCTTACTCATGTTAAAAACACTTTATGTTGCTTAATATTTTTGTGGTAACTTACATTTATTACAGGATTTTTTTTTATTTTTTTTTTTGCTGACTAAAAAAGTAAAAAAAAAGTATATATTTTATTTCATTATAAATGTTTACTGTTTTGATCAATTTAATGCATCCTTTCTGAATAAAAATATTAGTTAGCAATATTAAACAGTCAAAGTATGGCAAGCACAGTATGGCAGGCACCAGCCATTTTATTTATAATTAGTGATATGTAACCACCAGATGTTAACCAATCAAATTAATTCAATAAGAACTTAAACTGAAAAGAGTCCATTTTAAAAGTAAGCTAAATATTAACACTCAATTCCTAATTATGGTAATGAGGCTCATTATATACTGTGCAGTGCACAAGGTAATAATAGCTACAAAAAAAACAAAACAAATCAACAGGCAATTTAAGCATGTTGCATAATGACATTTTTTCCATTTCCAATTATAATGTGCCACATAAAATCAGACTTACATACATGCAACTTCACCTTATGCACACAGTATACCTGCTGTGAGCTATATATCTTCAGTATGGATGGTAAATTTGTCCATTTTATCTGGAATTTAAATTTTGTTTCTTTATGACCTGTCTTGTGATTCTGTCTTAAAATAATTATGGTATGTTTTTCAAGTCATCACCCATACTCAAAAGGTTAAATGCAATCCTTGTTTGACAGGTATTTAACTTAATCATTTGTGCAAACCCCCATGTTTCAGTGTCTGAACCAGATGAGGTTCATTGACTCCTTGTAACCTGTTTAAATTCAGCTCAGTGTCCTCATGTATACATTTCCTCATAAACACCTCGACAGGTCATGCTTGATCACCTACAACAGAGCCACAGTACTCCTGCTGGAGTGACTGCAAATACCTTCTGCTGAATAATGCATCGCCCATCTACAGTTCAAGATCTGAAGGTATGTTGTAAAATAATTTCCAACCTTGCAGTTAGTCTTCACTGCGTTCTGTATGCAAAAAGGTGACCTTATGATAATTCTGTCCATCCAAAAGTAAGTTTATGATGTTAAAATGTGAATATTCCTTTAACGGAAAAGTGGTTTAGTAGTTCCTTTATTAAACATCTGCAATTATGTTTTCATCAATGGACTGCTGGAATATATATGCAGAACCTCCAAGTTGCAAGTGCCTGGATAAAATCCAATGGTGAATGGTAAAATGCACTCAATAGTGGTATGGCTGTCCCTCATAAAGCCTGCTAACCTTCACACGAGATTGAAGGAGGGCAAGCTTTTCTCTTACTACTTATGTGGTTCAATATATATGGAGTGTATAACTTCAAATGCAGCCCACCACAGAGTGATGCTTTATTAACCACCAGGGAAATTGGAGCCATGCACATATCTATTTAAGAAGGCCCTTAAAACCAGGGCTGGTCGTAAAGACTTTAACTGTCTTGGATTGGGCCACAGCACTTTAGAGAAGGATTGTGCAGGAGAGTTCCCAAACAAGAAAGAGAACAAATGCACAAGGGAATGTGTCTATGCCACTGAGCTGTCACTGAGAGGATGGTGATAAATGAACTCAGGGAGCTTACTGTAATGGTGGCAAAGCCGTGGTGGCAAGTGAAAGCATGCGTGGCCCCAAGGTGCATGCTTGGAGAAACATTTTTATGTGTCACTGCACCCATACACATACTAATATATGATTAGAAACATATTCACCTTAAAGAGAACAGTCATGTGGGCTTGGTATTGTAACTGACAAATGATCTGTTCTGGGATTTTGCCTTCAAGGGCATTATCGTTGTAATAATACTGACCATTAACTTTTCACTTAAGTGTGAAAGATCTACTAACAGAGAGATTTTAGTTTCTCTCACTCTCTCTTTCTCTTCTTCTTAAAGGGATAGTTCACCAAGAAATGAAAATTTTGCCATTATTTACTTCTGTGATTCGATATAAACACACAAGAGGTATTTTGAAGACTGGTTTTGTTCATACAATGAATGTCAACAAGTTGCAAAGTTGTTTTGGTTCCTGTTGACTTTCATTGTACGGACAAAAAAGCATACGTTGGGTCTCATTCACTAATAATTACATGGATTATTTCATATTTGTATGCACAGGAGAATGTCTCATGAAAATAGTTCACAACGTGCATATGCACATGAATTTGTTCTTAACCTCATTGTAAAGCTAGTACATTTGAGGTTAGACATTTGCGTACATATCTTAACTATATATGTATATAGTTAGATATAGGTATATATTATAGTCATGTTATAATCGATTTAACATGACGATGAGGCCACTCTTAGTGTGTATTTTTTTTTTTTTGCATACATGTGGCTTTAGTTGTTCCTACATATTTTTGTAAATTTACTTAAATTTAGAATGACATTTTTTTGGTGAATCATGATTTGTTTTTAACAATGTTTGCAGAACAAAAATGTACAATGTGTACATTTTTCACAGTAAAAATGTAAACAGATTTGACAAATAAATTTGTGTGTACACATTTAGTAAATGAGAATCCTTATTTAGAATATTTTATTTTGTGGCCCACAGAAGATTTGGAACCACATCATGATGTTAGAATTTCTATCACTCCATTGTTCATTTGCTATGCTCTCCATCATGCAAACATACATTGAAGCTTTTACATTACATTTTACAATACTTTTTTTTTTTACATTTGCATGTGGATGTGGTGAACCGCTAGTTATTCCTGGCATGCTTCAGAATCCCCTTTGTGCTGTTTTTATGATCTGAATGGTCTCTTTGTTGCTGGAAATTGGAGATGGAAGAAGCTCAAAGCAACTTTTGATTTTTCTTGATCCATGTAAATTGTGTGAATCAGTCAGCATATCTTCCATTGGCCAAGCAGCTGTATATCCTTATCAGCCGGTCACTCATAATTCTGAGTGCAGTTGAATGCTATCAGAAAGTCTTGTCTTTCTTTTCTCTTCCTCCATCATATTTGCATTTTCAATATGGGTGGTTTAAGAGATCAAGGCAGCAGAGAGGGATTTCGTCAATTGATTCCACTGTCGCCATTACCGGCAGACCGTTACGGATAGCAGAGCAGGAACAGAGATTTAGCTGGAGCGTCACACTTCCTTAGTGATTTGGCCTGTTAGGGCAGCGTGAATTTCTTCATTTTTGTCGGCAGCATGTGGTAGCAGAAAAGCCGAGTGGCCAACGCTGCAGTGTTTCAGCTGTGAAGTGGCTTTGCCTTTCAATAGGAGCCCTGATTTGATCTGTTTAAAGACTGCTTACATCTGCAATCACTGGACACATGGATACTGGTAGACTCAGTTGAAGAAGAAAAGGAAAAATAGCGAAGCAAAATAATAACTATGGTTAAAAATGGAAATGCTGCCTACTGAGAGAAAACAATGTCTGACTGATTTTCTTATTTTTCATGTCCTATTACTGCAACACTCAAATTCAGTTTTAATATGAATTCATGAAATGGCAACATGCTGTCATTCAGAACTCTAATTAACATTCTTGTGTCCCTGTTTGATATTTTGTGATTATGCTTGAATTAATATGTGGCTAACTCAGAAAATTGTGTGTATTTTTAACATGATGCAGACTGGTTACTGTTTATTAAGTTTTTTTGTTGTTGTTTTTTTGGACTACTTTTTGTTTTCCCTAGCTCATTTAAATTTTCTTGTATGATTTTTTTTTTTTTTTTTTTTTTGAGGAATTAAGCTACAGTATTTTATGCATTGTTTCTAACAGTCAGCCTTCCATATGCTATATTGTTCATGCAAATACTTAAAGATTTACCTATTTTATACTTATTAATGCTGAAAATCCACATTTTTTTATGGCAAGGCATTACACAGCTGGACTGAAAACTAATGATGCCGTTCTGCATAATAAATAAGAACTTACAAATATAATTACAGTCATAGTAGAAGGTAAAACTCCCTCTTCCTTACTTTAAAGATTGAAAATGCCTTTTTAAAAATCCCACTGGGGTCCTGATTAACAATATTTACAAATGGTTTTGTGTGTGATTTCACAGAAGTCAAATGTATATAAAAAAATATATAAAAAAATAAGGTAATATGTAAATTTATTTGTGAAAATGATTAGGTAAAGTTAAGATCTTTGTATTTATATCCATGTTGTTAAGTTGTTTAACACAGTGTTTCACAAACCTGTCTATTAATTGATGCAGCTTTATCCGCATACCATGTCACTCACATGATGAGCATATTTGCATATTCTGCAAACTATTTTTAAACTGTTTTATGTCAACATTAAAACTTTTCTTGATTCTGATCTCTCCACTAATGGAAAGACTCCTTTTGTGTTTGTTTATAGCACTGATGACTTCATCCACTCCAGGACACATCCACTTCACTCCACAGTCTGCTGAGTGCCTACACATCATTGTTGACCTAGGGACTATTTGACACTTACATAGCATTCAGCTGGAGGACGTATATCTGCTAATATCTGTAAATAGTATATACAGTTCATTATTGCAGTAGTACTGGCTGATTTTTTGCAAATTTATGCCACTTTTGTTCATAACATTATTCTACCTTTTTAGCCTTACTCTTTTTTTCCCTGTCTTTCTTTTTCACTTTCTTTTCCAAAAATGTCAAGAAAGCTTAAAATATGGCTTTGAAAAGCCATTTAGAGCATTTACAGCTCAGTCATCGGTTCACTAGCCATTTCAGTTTTAAGTCATTATTATATTCATGAAAAAAATATTTTTGAAAGGTCCAGAGTGGATGACTACTTCAAATAGGTATCCCAATGTGAAAAGACACTTAAGGACACTTAGTAAATCAGCACATCAGATTTATTATTAGCTGTAAATTGTCTTAAATGCTCTTAATCTTACCCTCAAACATACTACTCTCTAAATCACTTAAAAGCCCTTTTCATTATGCAGATATCTACAGTCTGTTATTTTAGTGCAGGGCTACAGAGCCAGTGTTTTCAACTATTGTTTCCACCCAGTATGTGAAGATACAGGGCTCTGTGCAGGTTAATTAAAGTGTTGATTTTTCTTTCTTTCTTTTTTTTTTTTCAATTTAGTTAAGATCAATTTTTTCTGGCTTCAGTGTACTGCAGGAGGTCTAACTTTATATAATGGAGGTCCTTGACTTTGTAAAGGCTAAAAACCCTTGCAACACAGAAAAGACTGTTGTAATGCATTTTTATTTAAAATTTCATTATTGCATATCATTTGTGCGAATGATAATCAAAAACAGTAATTATGGCTTAACCTCGGCATGTCACTCTCTCTTTGTCTCGCAACTGTGATTCTGGGGCTGAAAACTGGACCAGAGTGCTTGATTCATTTCTGTCTGAATGTGCAACAGTACTGATAATGGCAGCTATTATTAGCATTATGAAAAGTTATGGATCTGTCCTGCCACACACCCTCCAGGGTCACACTATGGAACCACTAATGGTCTGCAACACATACCAAAACATGCTCTCAGGCTGCAGACAGTCCTGTGTGTGTTGTGGTGCATATGGAGGTTTCTCATAGATAGATTATATTTGGCAGGGCATCACATTGCCTAAAGGAGGCAGAGCATTAAAACCGCATCAGAGAACACCTACATGGTGAACTCTGGAAGAATTTACAATTGTTGCAAATAGGTTTGGGTGCCGGTATGACTATAGCCTCTATGGCGTGTGATGATATAAAGTGTCTATCATTAAGAGATTTTGCTATATTGCTGTATGAAAATATATCCGATAGCACAGTTATTGACACATTAGAATGATGAAGAAACATGCAAATAAGAAAATAAAGACTGATGTGTGCATGATGTAAAAAAAAAAAAAAAAAAAAAAAAAAAAGCTATTATATGAAATATGCTGAGAAAAAAAAAATGCTAAGAAAGCCACCTTTCTAAGACAGAGTGCAATCTCACATTTAACTCTCTGGCTTGAAAGGTCAAATACAAACACAATTATGCCAAAATGCATCCATATCATGTGGAGTATTCACACAGTAAATACAGTCAGTTATGATTTAAATGAATGTAAACAGTTGTTGAAAACCAGATGTGTCAGTATATTATATTTGTGCATTAGGTCTTAAAGTGACAGCAGCCTAATATACATGCTGCTGTCTGTGTCATTAATGTTAATCAAGCAACAAAGGCAAAGAGAAAGCCACTTTTGCCATAGCTTTTGTATCTTTAAAAAGAATCGTTTTATATTAAATCTATACAGTGAAGACGGTCAAACTTAAGTTAAATAAACCTATTGTACCTGGAAAACTTAAATACATTTTTGTTCTTTTTTAATTGTCAGTTGTTTGTAACTTGCTTCTTTGTTGTTTTTTAATAACAATAAAATAAGATAAGATAACTATATTGTGATATACCGCATCACAAAATGACTTTGTTCATATCATCAAATAAGATTTTGATCATATAGCCCACCCCTAGTTGTACAACATTTTTAAAAAGTTCAACCACGATAAGCCCTACCATTTTAACCTCCCTGGAAGAGCAGGGGGGAATTTCTCTGGGATGCAAAGTAAAGTTGAAAGTCCCTGAAGTGGTGGGGCTTTGTAACCCAAGCGAGGCTTTAGGGCACACAGATCTGATGAACCCCTGTGCACAAAAGGCCCTTCCTCTACCAAGCTCAATAAAGTAATCCCATCTCATTTATATCTCCTCTCAATTCTATACCTGCTTTGATTTCCTTCTTCTTCTCTCTCTCTCTCTCTCTCTCTCTCTCTCTGTCCCTCTCGCCCTGAGTCTTCTGATCTGATTTGCTCGTGATCCTTACCTCACTGGAATTGCTTTGTGACTGTAGCAGAATCCCAGACAGACTGTAAATGTGACGTCTTCCATACTTTAAAGTGTACTGCAATCAGCAGGCGACATGTGAGGGTCACTATGACTGTGTTGGCAGTGTTTACCCCTCCCGCCCTTCCCCTCACTTTGAGGTGTTTAATGCACCTCTTCAGTGAGCTGTATCTGTTACCTGTTTCTAATTGTGCAGTGTCCTCATTCTATCCTGTATACGTCTTAGGATGTGTCACATATTTAGGCCAAGTGGGGAATGATGACATTCCTGAACAGTAAACAAGACTGTTCATTGCCGCCTCCCTCCTTACTAGACTGTGACCTGGCACACCCTGAGTCCATATCTGCATTGTTGCAGGCTGTTCACCTTTGCTAAGCGTTATGAACACCACAGGCAGTTTTGCAAACACACACACACACACACACACACACACACACACACACACACAAATAAATAACTAAATAAGCTGGTAATATCAGGCAAGAAGACAAGGTAAACTGGATTCTCCATGGTTTGAAAATCATTGGAACAGTTTGAGAAGTGCCAGTTTACATACAGTATATGCTGTGTTTAGAGACTGGGTAATATAAATGATACTGCAAGTGACAATGATCTCCACTGTAGCCACATATATGCAAAAGATTTTTTTTTTTTTTTTTTTGGTGAATAATTTTAACACACTCTCATTGCAATTCCTAAATGTTACATTTACTGTATACTGTATATGATCTCACACTTGTGCCACACTGACAGTTAGGGCTGGACATTCATGCTTACATTTTTTTTTTCTTTCTTTTTTTTTTTTTTTCTAAAATTGTACATTTCCATACAAATCACATCATATGAATTCATTAAAAAAAACGCCACTTCATTAAAATTGCATTTTTAGAATACCTTTTTTATTTTATACAAAATGAGTTGTATGGAAATATATGATGCTTACGTTTTTGTTTTTCTAAAAAAATAAATAAAAATGTTCCAGTATAACAGTATTACAGTATAGTTTTTGTTTTCTTTTTTTCAACTGCTTACACACAAAATCTTTACTTGTCACACAATTTCTGAAACCTGACACTCAAACACCAGAACCACACACCAAATCTGCAAAACCATACACTAATTCTCAATTCCCAACCTTTAACTCAATTTCAATTTCATAAAACACTTTTTGCAAAACACAACACACAATTCTCTAACACACAGAACTCTAACAGGAATTAATATTATGGCAAAGGTGTTTGCTTTTGAGATGTGGTTGTGATATTTTTAATGCAGTGTTTCATTTTGCAAGAGATGTGAGGCATTTTGCAGTTTGTGAAAGTTTTGAAAAAAGAGGCAACATTTTTATAACATAAGCAGTTGAAAAAACTGTAATCATATTGTAGGAACCAACTCATTCATTATATACTTGTGTGTGTGTGTGTGTGTGTGTGTGTGTACTTGTTTTTTCTATCCTGGTGGGGACTTAGACCTGAATACACACAGCCTCATGGGGACTTGTGTCACGGTGGGGACCTAAATTGAGGTCCCCACGGGTAAACAAGCTTATAAAATCCACACAGAATGAAGTTTTTTGAAAATGTAAAAATGCAGAAAATTTTCCTGTAAGGGGTAGGTTTAGGTGTAGGGTTGGTGTAGGACGATAGAAAATACGGTCTGTACAGCAGAACAACATTATGCCTATGAGAGTCCCCACAAGGATAGCAGAACAAGTGTGCGTGTGTGTGTGTGTGTGTGTGTGTATGTGTGTGTGTCACGGAAACACCAGGCTCTTCCACCAATCAGCGATCCCAGTCACCGGAGTTCTGATCACATGCACCTGACCGTCATTCACTAATCACCAGCACCACAGTATAAGAGCACGCAGTTCACACAAGCACATTGTCTGGTCTCCATTGTGGAAAAGGACTCAACTCGTATGTCAAGCTACTTACCTGAATTCCTGCTCCAAGTTTCCCGATCTCCTTCGTCTGCTCCTTGTGTTCCTGTGTGTTTGCTGCAATTACCTACCTGCATCCTATTCCCGATACCAGCTCCTGGAAACACACTCCGTCATCCCACGATCTCTCAAAACCTGGTAACAGAGTATATCTTCATCAGTATCATCTCCATCACAGTTCAAGATTCTATATCTGCCATTACTCACCTGCTTCTGCTGTTCATATACATCTCTACAATAAAACCTGTCGGTTTGATTCTAACCTGTCTGTCTTGAGTCTGACTACACGTTACTGGTGTGTGTGTGTGTGGTGTCAAAATTAGCGCGTTAACGCATGCGATTAATTTTTTCTGATTAACGTTGTTGCGCCATTTAAACGCAATTAACGCAGGGCGGGCTAGGTTGGCCACCCCATTCGCAACTGCTGACTCTCTCTTTTTCTGGAAAAGGATTGCGTTTAGATGCAGAACGTCTTTATGACCACATCAAACGGGAGACGTTTCAAACACGCCCTGTAACGTCGCCTCCGCGCCAGGCGTGAGTCAAACGAGCGCGGAAAAGATACTGTGCTGTAGCCTGTTTCATATCAAACAGCGAAAAAGAAACTACATGCATGCAATGTCCTAGTTATGCCGTCAGTTAAGGCATGAAGTTACCAAAATGGCGATTAAAGCTGCCTTAAAACTGCATGCATGCAATATGTTATATGCGTCACATTTAAGAACATGTCTCTGAAATGATTATAAAAACTGTCCTGAGGCACCCCAGCACTGTCTCCCTCATCTAAAACACCCGATTCAACTCGTCCGCTCATTAGTAGAGACTTTAAGACCTGAAGTGGGTCAGAAAAGGTAAAGAGAGTTGTGAGAAAATAAGACGCATGTCATATCACGTCACGTTCAGCAGCAGCAACTTTTAAAGCTATAGCAGGCAAATAAGCTAATAACCAGCTGCTGTGATGTCTATTAATCCAAGAACCAAAGAAAAAAAGAGGAAATCAATAACTTTTATAGCTTTAAGGGGTTCATCTATATTTAATTTAGAATTTAGTGTTCGGTAAGTATTCATTTTCAGTATATTTCTGCTGAAGGGCACAAGTAGCTAAATACGTAATTTATTATAATTGGTTCATGTGATGATTGTTTTAAGTTCACTTAAATTAGAAGTTAAGTCTAATAAATGTTAAAATTTATAGATCTAAAATTATACTGTAATGCTGACTGGCTACAGTCAATGGTTAAATATTCTGGGGAAAAAAAACTATTTTATAGAGACATCAGTAGTATTGATAGCAGTGGTGCTGCCCTTCAGTCATAAAAAAATGCCATTAAAGAAATATTAAAAATATACTGTCTTTATGTTGTTTGTACATTTGAAGATTGAATGCAAAATTATTGCAATATAAAAGTATATTTAAAAACTTTAATGTTAGGTGGAATTAATCGCGATTAATTGCGATTAATTTTAGAAAAATGTGCGATTAATTAGTTATTTTTTTTTTAGTCGACTGACAGCACTAATATATATATATATATATATATATATATATATATAGACAGATAGATATAGATAAATTAACCATTGGTTTCGTGCAACAGATTGCATGAATTAGTTTTTTTTTTTTTTTTTTACGATTGCTATGACAATTTTTTTTCAATACTTTTAACAATTTTCCTAAACTCTTAATGCAGTTAGCACAACATCTGTCTGTGTAGACTATACAATTAACACATTTCTTGTAGCTTTGACACGAAATGCATACAGTTAACAGATTTGAAATGCTTGAACTTCCTTTACGCACAAGCTCAACCAAGACCAAAACAAAGTCATTTTACTGCCAAATTTTCAAATGCTTTCACACTGTATGTCAGAACAGATAACATTATGTTCTAAACCTAACTTGTAGGATGAAGTCAAAGTAAACAGCTGTATATATATTGTGAACTGAAACACAAATATGTCCCCTGTATCTTATTCCATTGCTAATGAGAAACAGCTGATTGAAGTTATGCAAATATATAAATTACAAGTAATAATAAATTAAGCTCTTGTTCTGTCCAGACTGGACTATTGCAATGCTCTCTTGGCAGGTCTTCCAGCCAGTTCCATCAAACCTCTACAATTAATTCAAAATATTGCAGCAAGATTAATTTTAATGAGCCGAAAAGAATGCATGTCACACCTCTGTTCATCAATTTGCACTGGCTACCAATAGCTGCTCGCATAAAATTCAAGGCATTAATGTCTGCCTACAAAACCACCTCTGGCTCTGCACCCCTTTACCTAAATTCATTACTTCAGACCAATGTGCCTCTAGAAGATTACGTTCTGCAAGTGAACGACGCATTATTTTTCATCCCAAAGAGGCACAAAATCACTTTCACTGACTTTTTCATTAAATGTTTCTTCCTGCCCAACTCAATCCTATCTTCAAGAATCGGCTAAAACACATCTCTTCCATCTTTATTTGACCCTCTAACTCTAGCACTCTCTATTCTAATTCTATCTGTCTTCTTTATATCTATTCTGTGTATCTATCTGACCCTCTAACACTAGCTTTCTTTTTTTCTATTCTGTCTACTTGTTTTCTTTAAAAAAAAAACCTAGCTTTTTTTCTATTCTACTTGTTTTCATTCATTAAAAAAACAAAAGAAAACAAAAGAAAACAAACCTTGCTATGTGTACTGCGTTACCGAGGCTTGTCATAGCGCTTGCATATTGTTGCTCTTTTGTTGGTTTTGATTGCTTCTATTGTCCTCATTTGTAAGTCGTTTTGGATAAAAGCGTCTGCAAAATGACTAAATGTAAATGTAATGTAAATTACAGCTGATTCCCATCTAGGAAACACACTCAGGTGTTGGGGTTCTTTCAATCGCATGACCATATGATATACAGTAAAAGAGGAACTCTTTGGGCTGATCCTGTGTGGAAAAGTGCACTCCTGCATAAATGTGAGATTTAAGAAGATCTGCACCAAAGACTGGTGCCAAAGAAAGGGGACGGGTGGGAGACCAGACCACTTGCCAATATATGTGATCACATGCAACAATGTGGCATTCCACCATTCCCAGTGCAGTCAGAGCCTGGTTTGACACCCATTCGAGAATGATGTCTCTTTTCCTTGCCCCTTACTCCCCTTTCCTCAACCCCATTGAGGAGTTTTTATGAGCCTGGAGATGGAAGGTTTTTGACCACAGGACCAAATGTCCCTCCAGGATGCAATGGATGCTGCATGCCAAGACATCACAGCTGAACAATACCAGGAAGGATAAGGCATACCAAAAGATTCTTCCCAAGATGCCTTGCCAGAGAAGATATCAGGTGTGATGTGGATGAGAACATGTGGCTAAACACAGAAGACCGGGCAGATTAGATTACATTTATTTATAATTCTTCTGTGGCTTTTTCTGTTTGTATATTTTGTATTTTCTCATAATAAATGACAGAATATTGCATATCTTTTGTTTTCATGCATTCTTGTTTTCTTTCTTGTTTTTCTAATGTCCTGTTGCAAATAAAGCCTTTACTGCAGCAATTCTGTCTCAGTCTCTTTTTCTCCCATAAACCATTCATTCTATAAAGCTACTCTGAGATGGGTCATTCAAATGTTATATTGCATTTCTGCAGCAATAAGACAAAACATGCATTTACTAAACTCAAAAAGAAAAAGAAATTGTAGTGTAAAACACAATCTATGATCATTGCGATATACTGTCTATTAAGGTCAGACCTGACACCTAAAATAATACAGTTTCTGTAATTCCGTTTAATGTTAATGTTTTTATGATATTGTGCTATGATTGACTAAATGTTCCTGTTGGAAGAGGACATGTGTTAGTGTTTTGGAATAATAATTTGATTTTGAGACATGTTTGCAGTGTTTTGGTAGGTGCAGTGTATTGTGTTCGTATATTATTGTCATTTGAAAATTAGTGTTAGAGTTTAGTTTGCAATGTGTGATTTTGAGCATGAAATTAACTGTTTTATCAGTTGTGTGTTGTAGGTGTGTTGGTGCGTTAAGAGTTTAGGAAATTTGTTAGAAGTATTGGCAAAAATGTCATAGCGATTGTAAAAAACTGTAATATGAAATAGCCACCAGTTTGGCAAAATGAAAATTGCAATGGCAACTGTAATTGTCAAAATTGCAATGAGTGTATGTTGGAAATATCACGACACTAACTCTTTTCCAGTGGCTCCCTCATTTCCGCTGGGGCATTTAACAGCAAATAACTATGTGATGGCACTAGGTCACAGTTACCCCTTTAGATATTAGATTACAAAATGCCTGAATAAGACTGAATATTCTGTACATGAAATAATACTCAGTTATTACTCAATTAAAATTCAGAGCACACAAATTGTTTAATAATCTTTCATTTACTGGTAGTTTTGGAATCTAAGAATCTCTGGCTCCTTTTTATAACTACCATTGAGGAAAAGAGATAAAACTTATTTATCACAATCCCTATTAAATTTAGTTTGCAATTTTCAAATAATAATCTAATAGTTTTTTTAATAGCTGGACTGTACGGCACAAAATAATGTTCATCTTTCTGTTGTAATTAAGGTTAAAACATTCACTGAGTAATTCAAATGTCAGATTAAGTTTATGTAGGATGGAAGAAAATCTTTGAGAAATTTATAAAATTATTACTGTAGTTAATAAGTATAGTTCCGATAAGTACTGTTTCTCAGATTTTGTTTATTCATTTATTTAACTGCTTCCTTTTATGTTTTTGCAACAGTTATGTTGGAAATTACCTCAGTACACAAAAAGTCCAGGTCATTACAGTATGTACAGTATGTATGTGGGTGTATTTTTTTCATACAGGCATATTAATTCTATAAAAGAGGAATAAAGCATTTCTCATGAATAAACCTGTTGATGGTGCTGACAAAACCATTTGATTTACTAAAGGTGACTGTAACTGTGCACTTTTAGTTGTTAGGACCTGAAACAGCCTGTTGAGAATAGGATCCAGCTGAGATTATAAAGCAATAAATGGCATCGCTTGGATAAATGTGAAGTTATTGTGCTGGAGGGCAGACCAAAGTTGTTGACAGCAGGTCATGCCATTTACAGTATGCCTTTCTTCCATTTTCTTGCTTTTTGCATATCAGATGCTGCAGACACACAATGCGTGATTAGAGAATGAGACTTAAAGGGATAGTTCACCTTCAGTTGCTGTTGTTGTTGTTGTTATTTTTTTCCCATACTATGAAACACTATGGGATGAATTGAAGATGAACTATCCCTTTAAATCACTGAAGTGCATTCCTATCTTTTGGAGCTGTGGAGTGACACACACTGTCATAAAAGAATCAGAATGACATAGCATTTAGGCCATAATAAAGTAGTTGCTTAAAAAAATAAATAAAATAAAATAAAATAAAATAAAATAAAATAAAATAAAATAAAATAAATAAATAAGAATAAAAATAAAAAATAAAATAAAATAAAATAAATAACGCCTTGATTGTATAAGAAAAAAAAAACAGGTGGATGACGTATAGTTAAAAGTTTACTTTATAACAATAAATCAGCAACAACAAAACTCAATACAGGAGTAATTCAAAACTAATTAAGTGCATATGATTGTGATTGTGTGTGTGTGTGTGAGGGAGAGAGAGAAAGAGAGAGTGAGAGAGAGAGAGATTTATGCTACTATGGATGTTCTATGATCTCACTGACAATGCACACAAATGTTTTTGTGTATAGTTTCATTGTTGTTTATCATTCCCCATTGCATTTACGCAGTGTAAACCATTCGTTCATTCATTCATTCATTCATTCATTCATTCATTCATTCATTCATTCATTCATTTTTGCAGTGTGTTTGAACACATATGTTCCAGTGTTTTGTGTAGATATATCTGGACAGGTTGTGGTTTCAAATAGACTTCTGAGAGGTCTGGTTTTGTTAATGAATGTTATTTTGGAGGGATTTGATTTTTTTTTCTTCTTTTCTGAACGCAGAATCAGGAGAGGAATTGAAAATGGCATTTTGTTATTAATGGCATTTTACTGCAGGGGATAGCCTGCATAATTTCTTTCAAGAGCTAAAACTTCTATGTGTAATTGTTTTCTAAATGTTAAAGTTATTATATTCTACACAGTAATTTTTTACATGTTCTCAATCTAATAAAGATAATCCCGCACACTATAAGTCCATGCTAAATGTAGAAATTTATTACAAAAAACAACGATGTTTCGGTCCACTGACCTTCATCAAGCTTGTGTATATTGTTACAGACTGATCTGTAATAATATACACAAGCT
>JAFVLL020018231.1:15924-26488 GCA_021397915.2 Tor tambroides | reverse complement strand
ATTTAGGTCCTAGGCCATTGAGTGACTTATAAACGAGTAAAAGTACTTTAAAATCAATCCTAAATGTAACTGGAAGCCAGTGTAAGGACCTGAGGCCTGGTGTGATATGCTCAGATTTTCTGGATAGGTCTTCTTCCGGGCAAAAAGTGTAGTTTTTAAAATATATATATTTTTGGCCATTATGCTTTGGCACAGTATCTGTCAAACAAATTAAATCCGAAAGCACAATATGGCTTAATCTCTTCATCAAGTCTGTTTTCGCTGCATGTTTCAAAGTGAAGCGCTCACTTCGTTTCCCACAGAAAACCATGATAAGGAAAACACTGAACCATTAAGCGGATTGCGTTCAGATTCCGACCTCATCTGTTTGCTTACGTAAACTATGCATTATTAATATGGTGATTACTGAATTTGGTCTTTTAATATTACTGTTTTAAATATATTAAGGCACTTTAGGTTTTGTCGCACTGGAGCACAAAAGCAGTCTTAAGTCGCTGGGGTATATTTGTAGCAATAGCCAAAAATACATTGTATGAGTCAAAATTATTGATTTTTCTTTCATGCCAAAAATCATTAGGATATTAAGTAAAGATCATGCTCCATGAAGATATTTTGTAAATTTCGTACCTTAAATATATCAAAACTTCATTTTTGATGAGTAATATGCATTGCTAAGAACTTCATTTGAACAACTTTAAAGGTGATTTTCTCAATATTTAGATTTTTTTGCACCCTCAGATTCCAGATTTTCAAATATTGTCCTATCCTAACAAACCATACATCAGTGGAAAGATTATTTATTCAGCTTTCAGATGATGTATAAATCTCAATTTCGAAAAAATAAACCCTTATGACTGGTTTTGTGGTCCAGGGTCACATATTTTAATGTTACACTTTCTTATTCAAAATAAAACAAAGCAAAGAACAAGTGTCTTATCATTTATTATAAAACGTAGCATTATACATCACTTCGTTGTTCTGCCATGGTACAAGTCCTTGTGGAGATTGAAAGAATGCCATCTTCTCCTGTTCTGTTGTCGTTTCTTTTTTTTGTAGTTTTAAATAAATGATCAGTTCTGTGATATTTATTTGCCGCCGTCACGGCTGATGCTACTATCAGAAGTATAAATGAAAACCGACGCAGAAGTATAAATCAGCCTGTTTTCACTGAAGCTGGAATTTCCTTCAAAATAAAAGTTTAAAGTGCAGCATGAATTGCTAACAGCTAGTGGTTTAAATGAGTCCAGATTCAAAATATCTCTTTCAAGAGTAGAGAATAGAAAAGTAGTATTGTAATTTCCCTACTGCAGTGTAAAGCAAAAATAACATACCTATGAAATATTAATTTATTTTACAGTGCAATTGTTTTACAATATATGGCTATTATTATTATTCTATTCTAATTTGTTTGTCTTCCTGAAACAGCAGTGTGAGTGTAATTTAGACTGAGACAGTATATCACAAATAAAAAGAGGGTTGAGTCTCCTTTAAAAAGTTCAGGTACAAGTCAATTCACTGACTTTATTCTGACTTAAGTTTTCTTAGTTAAGAAACATGGGATGGAGCTTTAAAATTTTATCTCTCAAAGTGCATTAGACACAATAATTTAACTTAAAAAGTAACAAAATTAAATTTTTTCCCAATTCTTTATTTTTAAATATCGTAATAATATTGTATCGTGAGATCTTGCTATCGTTCCATCCCTGGAGTGTAGTGTTATTAATGAAAAGCGTGCTCACCGGCCGACTCTCTCTGCGCCGCGCTCTGAGTCCGTCTTCAGGATCTGATGGAAATATCCGGCTCGCTCCCGCCGCGGCGTCTTCCACAGTCTGTGAAACTCCTCGGCCTAAAGGAAAACATCTCAGTTTAGCTGCTTGTTATTTGCCATTCTGTGTGTGAATGGTGCATTTGTTTGGGGCATCAGCTCTCCGTTTACACCTGTCCTATTCGTTTCTTGTTCTTTGTTTGTCTTATTCCTTATTAATTGTGGTCCACATAAATATATATATATATATATATATATATATATATATATATATATATATATATATAAAATGAAGATGATTGTTATTGCTACTACTAATAAAAATAATATTATTGATTTTAAAATTGTTATATTTTGTGTACCAACAGAAATTGTAATATAATAATTTTATTAACAATAATGCATTTCTTTTAATTATAAAAACAATAACTTTTATACTTTTTTGTAATAATGACAATAACATTATATCTAAAAATATTTATATTATAATTATTAATGATAATAATAATGAAATTAATGCTATTAATTTAAATTACTTTAATGATTATTATTATAAATTTTGTTCTAACTGAATATAATACAATATAATAAGTTTTAAAACAATAAATCAATTTTTTTTAAAAAATTATAAAAAATAATAATAATAAATAAATAATTATAAAAATATTTTTTATTTTATTTTAATAAATAATAATAAAAATAAATTATAATAATTATAAAAATAATAAATCACATTTTTTTAAAAAAATTATAAAAATTATAAATTTAGTATGCTTGTTTGTAATAATGACAATAATGTTATATCTAAAAATCCTTTTATTATTATTATTACTACTAATGTTAATAATAACAGTAATATAGTAATAATAAAAGCAACAATAAAATAATAATAATAAAAAAAGTTATTATTGTAAAAATGTTATTAAATTATTATTCATATAATTTGCGTGCCAACAAAAATTGCCATTATAATATTTTAATAAGAACAATTTGTTTTTTAAAGTATTAATTTATTTTTCTCTATTATGCTGGTTTGAAATAATGATAATAAGAATACTGTTATATTTAAATTACATTATTTCATAATAACATTTTATTATTATTATTAATGTTATGCATTTTAAAATTGTTTAAAATCATCATTATACTTTTACATTTATATAACAATAATTTAATTTATTTAAAATATAATAACATTATATTTTGACATTAAAAAATCATTTAATTTGAAAAACACTTTTATTATTATTGAAATTAGTTTTAAAAATGATTGTGATTATTATAATTATGAACATGATCACTTCTGTCACTGCTCATTTATGCCATTACAAGCGAGACTCAAAGAGGTATAAAGCACCTTTGATGAAGTCAGAGGCCCAGCAAAAGCCGTGAGGGTCATTACTGGGTTTTTGGGGCTGTCCATCATCCTGTCAGGCCTGTTTAACTGACCGCAGGACTCCGGGGACCCGAGACACCAGGGGGCGCCGATCACCGGCTGCAGCGTGTTATCTGCGGCCCGCAGCAATGGCACATAAAACCTGTCTGTGACAAAAACACCAACAACCAGTGTTACTTTTAAAAGTAATGCATTACAATGTTGCATTACTCTCTAAAAAAGTAACTAATTATGTTACTTTTTATGGAAAGTAATGCGTTACGTTGCTTTTGAGTTAGGGGCAGGGCTTGCTTGTTTGTTTTTAATATAAAAAGTTATTCTTTTACAAATGTAAAAGCCCTTTCAGACTAAAAGTGAAGTGAATCCGGCTCAGGCTGAAGGAAATGTAGATTCAGGTCTGTACAGTAGAGGGCGCAGCTCAAACTAATCACATGAAGAATATGACGCAGGAGAAGAAAGTTCAACACTATTCACAAATGTGTAATTTTTGCTTATTAGTATGGTTGAATTGGATCATAGAAGGTCAGTAGCAAAGACAGTTAATAAAATGGGAACTTTTTATATTAAAAACTAACAAGCAAGCCCTGCCCAGATTTAAAAAGTAACTCAAAAGTAACGTAACGCATTACTTTCCATAAAAAGTAACTAAGTAACATAACTAGTTACTTTTTTTTAGGGAGTAACGCAACATTGTAATGCATTACTTTTAAAAGTAACTTTCCCCAGAAACAAACCTTCCAAATACTCCATGATCTTCTGCTTCACCTCCTTGCTCTTGTTTTTGCGCTCACAGATCACCTGCAGAACGAACGCCGGCCGTTATTTCACGAATGACAGTAAGACATGTTTAAGACGGGTCGGTTTCTTACAGCGGACGGTTTCTGGTCATATTTGTTCCTGCAGTGTTTGTCGATGCTGGGATGTGAACACAGAACATCCACCACCTCCGGACAGCCAAACTTACACGCGAAGTGCAGCGGCGTCTCGTTGCTCTGTGAGGAAAATCACGTCTCAGATAAGCGTTATGAAGGTCTGTCAGCATGATATATGTGACCCTGGAGCACAAAACCAGTCTTAAGTCGCTGGGGTATATTTGTAGCAATAGCCAAAAATACATTGTATGGGTCAAAATTATCCATTTTTTTTTAATGCCAAAAATCATTAGGATATTAAGTAAAGATCATGTTTCATGAAGATATTTTGTAAATTTCCTACTGTAAATATATCAAAACTTCATTTTTGATTAGTAATATGCATTGCTAAGAACTTCATTTGAACAACTTTAAAGGAGATTTTCTCAATATTTAGATTTTTTTGCACCCTCAGATTCCAGATTTTCAAATATTGTCCGACCCTAACAAACCATACATCAATGGAAAGATTATTTATTCAATTTTCAGATGATGTATACATCTCAGTTTCACAAAATTTACCCTTATGACTGGTTTTGTGGTCCAGGGTCACATATGTGCATGCACGGCGTTGACTGCTTTGCTGAGATATTATTACTATGAGTACTACTACTAATGATAATAATAATAACAGTAATATTAAAAATAATAATACAGTAATAATAATGTTTTTTTTTTTTTTTTTAAATTGTTATTATAATATTTAAATACCAATTAATTTTCTTAATATAATAATAATTCCTTATTATGCTTGTTTGGTATTATTATTAAAATGATCATTATTATACTTTGTTTGCCGATAGAAATTATAGATTTTATATTATAAAGAATTTAATTTATTTAAAAATATTACATATGTTAATTATCATCACTAATACTAATAATAATTTTAAAAATTGATATTAATTGTTCTTCTTAAAATGATCATTATTATAGCTTGCGTGCCGATAGAAATTGTAACAAAATTGTACATTTAATTTATTTTAAAATGTTACATTTGTAAATAAAAAAACAGTAATTTACTCTTATAATATTAATAGTTACATATAAACTAAACTATTAATATCACAAATACTAATAATAATACAATTTTATATTAATTAAATTGTTTTTATTAAAATGATCATTAGTATACTTTGCGTGCCGATAGAAATTGTAATGATAATAATTTTAATAGAAATAATTTATTTAAAAATGTCACATTTTAAATAAAAAAACAATAATTACGTTATATTATATAATAATCTTAATGTAATAATAGTTATATATATATATATATATATATATATATATAATGTAAACTATTAATTATTTTCATTACTACTACTACTACTGCTAATAATAATTAAAAATTTTATTAATTCTAACATTTTTATTATTAAAATGATCATTATTATACTTTTTGTGGGAATAGAAATTGTAATAATAATTTTGATAGCAATAATTTATTTAAATATATTACATTATATTTTTTAATTAAAAGCATTAATTTGTTATAATATTAATACAATAATAGTTATATATAATGTAAACTATTAATTATCATCATTACTATTACTACTACTAATAATACAAATAAATGTTGTTGTTAAATGATCTTTATTATACTTTGTGTGCCAACAGAAATAGCACTTCTAAGTTTAATACCAGTAATTGAATGTAATTATCAGCACACTCACAGCTTTGTCAGGCGTGTTGAGGTACAGATCGACGATGTACTGAATGCGCTGCTGCAGCATGAGCTCGTTATCGTTAGGATACATGAGCCGCATGAACTCGGGGTCCTCCAGCGTCTCCAGCAGCAGACGAGCGATGCCCGCCTGGTTCTCTTTAGCCGCCACATGCAAGACGTTATACCTGCATCCCTCCTGCACACAAGGCACCAACCACGACGACATTATGCTTGGTCTTAAAGGAACATTCAACCAAAAATTAAAACTGTACAAAATGTGTTTGTAAAATGTTTCAAAAGAGTTCTATTTCAAATAAATGCTGTTCTTTTGAACTTTATATTCATCTGTGAATCCTGAAAAATAAAATGTATCAGTTTCCACAAAAATATTGAGCAGCGCAACTGTGTTCAACATTGATAATAATCAGAAATACTAATAATAATGATAATAAAATTTGATATTAATTTATAAAATTGTTTTTATTCAAATGATCATTATTGTATTTTGCATGCCGATAGAAATTGTAACTATGATAATTTTAAATAGAAATAATTTAATTTATTTAAAAATGTTACATTTTTTATTAAAAAAACCCAATAATTATATAATATTATATTATATAATAATAATGTTAATTCAATAATAGTCATATAAAATGCAAACTATTAATTATTATCATTACTACTACTACTACTAATAATAATAATTAAAATTGTTATTAATTTTAAAATTATTATTAAAATCATCATTATACTTTTTGTTGGAATAGAAATTGTAATTATAATTATTTTGATAGCAATAATTTAATTTATTTAAAAATATTATATTATATATTATTATATTTTTAAATTAAAAACATTAATTTGTTATTGTAATATTAATATAACAATAATTATATATCAAATAAACTATTAATTATCATCATTACTACTACTGCTAATAATAAAGGCTGTTTCAGAAATGTTTCTTGAGCAGCAAATCAGCATATTATTATGATTTCTGAAGATCATGTGACACTGAAGACTGCAGTAATGATGCTGAAAATACAGCGCTGCATCACAGAAATAAATTACAGTTTAACAGATATTCAAATAGAAAACAGCTGTTTATATCATAAAAATATTTCACTATTTTTACTGTATTTTTGATCAAATAAAAGCAGCCTTGGTGAGCAGAAGAGACTTCTTACAGAAACATTAAAAATCTGTAAATGGAAAGCGCACCTGCACGATAGTGGGATTGTCCCCGGATCCGATGAGATATCGTGGATTTCCCCAGACCAGCTCTCTGAACGCCTCCTCGTCTCCTCTCTCCACGGTTTTGCGCAGTTTGGCCGTCAGGTCTTGGGTTCGAGGACTCTTAAACTCATTGGCCTTCTCCAGGTTCAAAGCGTCTGAACTCAATGAGCGCTCTGAACACAGAATCCATCAACAACAAGCCATCTTAAAGGGACAATTCACCCAAAAATGAAAATTCTGTCATTAATTACTCACCCTCATGTCGTTCCAAACCCGTAAGACCTTTGTTCATCTTCAGAACATAAATTAAGATATTTTTGATGCAATCCAAGAGCTCTCTGACCCTCCATAGACAGCAAGGATCCTAACACAATCAAGCCTCAGAAACGTAGCAAGGACATCGTTAAAATAGTCCAGGAGGGTCAGAGAGCTCTCGGATTTCATCAAATATCTTAATTTGTGTTCTGAAGATGAACAAAGGTCTTACGGATTTGGAATGACATGAGGGTGAGTAATTAATGACAGAGTTTTCATTTTTGGGGGAACTATCCCTTTAACAGGCAACATGTCTAGAACCCTATGATCTCAGTTTTTATGATGGATTTATGCACTTTATTTTGCTTCAAAATCTCGACCTCCATTCACTGCCATTATAACGCTTGGAAGAGCGAGGACATTTTTTAATATAACTCTGATTGTATTTGTCTGAAAGAAGAAAGTCATAAACACCTAGGATGGTGTGAGGGTGAGAAAATCATGGGGTAACTTTCATTTTTGGGGAAATGAAAATGTCCCTTTAAATTGTATAAGTGTTATGAGTTTAATTAATTAGACATGTTTTTGATCACTTAAACTTAACGTAACCGTTTAAATGGGAAAAAAAAGGAAATGAGGGGAAAAAAAGGAATTCAGAATAAAATGAAATCTAGAACAATTAAAACTGAAAATAAAATTTAATTTTAAAAAAAAAAGTTAGGGAAAAATGGAATCCAGAAAAGGTATGTGAAGAAAAAAAACAGAATCCAGAAAAAATTCAACTGAAAACGAAAATGGAATCCAAAAAAAGTAGGCAGAGAGAGAGAAGAAGAGGAGAAAAAAAAACAATATCCAGAAAAATGAAAATGGAAAACAAGAACAAACTCCAGGAAAAGTACATGGAGAAAAAAAAAAAAACAGAATCCAGAAGAATTTGAATAAAAAAACAGAATCCAGAAGAATTTGAATAAAAAAAAACAGAATCCAGAAGAATTTGAATAAAAAAACAGAATCCAGAAGAATTTGAATAAAAAAAACTGAATCCAGAAGAATTTGAATAAAAAAAAAACTGAATCCAGAAAAGGTCAAACATAAAAATGTGAAACTGGGAAGAAATATTGACCTGAAAACACATTTGACAGTATGTCTGTATGTGAATTAGAGCCGCACGATTCTGGATTAATTGAGAATCACGATTTTCTTTTTTGCCTCGAATAGAAATCACGATTCTCCCACGATTCTGAACTAAACGAAATAATATGTGACAAAATATTAAATGCTGCAGTCTATTTAAAATGTTTAATTAATTTGAATGAATTAAACATTTTAATATATAATATATAAATGTAATATATTTAATACAACAATTTTTAATATTACAATTATGAAAAAGTGGTTTGCATGAATGATTCAATGACTCATAAATAATTCACTTGTTTCATTACTGGACAAATCAGCATTTTTTTAACGAATCTCTTGAATGAATGATTCAATGACTCATAAATGCTTCGCTTGATTCATTACTGGAGGAATCAGCGTTTTTGAACGAATCTCTTGAATGAATGATTCAATGACTCATAAATACTTTAACTTGTTTCATTACTGGACAAATCAGCATTTTTGAACGAATCTCCTGAACGAATGATTCAATGACAAATACATTTTTTAACAGTCACTCGTCGCCACCTAGTGGCAAAACGATGCAGTCAACACAAATGTTATTTGAAGCATCAATTACTTTCAAAAGATGACTTGCTCTATTTTGATCGCTACCACAGACATCAGTGATTATATCTGAACTATAACCCTTCATCCCAGTATATCTGTGATAATATGAATGACTGTAAGACAGAAATAATACTGTGTAGTTGAAAAGCTGTTTCTTACCTAAACATGCTAACTGTCTGCTCTCTCTGTCAGCGGCTGAATCGAGATCGCGAACTTTTAACGATTAATCGTGCAGCTCTATGTGTATGTGAGCGTTGGACTGACCTGCGCTGGTTTTCTCTAGAGCCGGTTTGAGCGGCGACACACAGAAGCCTTTAGCGAAGTTCTCCGCGTCTTCTTTACTGGCGAAGGCTTTGAATCGAGCTCCTTTCAGCTTTATCACGGCCTTCAGCGCCTTCATCTTATCGACGTACACAAGCGGCGATCCTGAAACAATCACACATCAGCACTGGTCATGATGAAACGCTCTCACAGCGTAATTACAAACACGTTCGTTACAGTACTTGAGCACATTTTTCATTTCTGTTCTACTTTCTTGTGTATAATCAAATTGTGGTACTTTTACTTGAGTTGAATAAAAATAAAGTATTCAACTTCGCTACATTTATTTTTCAGTTACTGCATGGACGGAGCAAGAACAATGTAAGCGTCTAAAATGCATGCACACAGTTCAGTTGAATACTAAAGCTCACCCTCTTTAACAGTGTATTTAACTCTTTCCACGCCAAACACAGAATTTTCCAGGTTTCTGTGTTTTCACGCTAGGGGGCGCTATTACGCATCTCCTGAATGAGTCTAGAATCACTCGATCAAAAACACAGGCGAGGAAGACGCAGAAACCACCGATCTCATATGTAAGCATATGCATATGAAAAATAACGCGATCGTCAACACTAACCGCATATAAATAAAATCTATCTAATGTTACAGAGTGAAATGTGGATCTAGAAAGTGTTAAAGGCCTGTGCAAGCTTTGGGATACTGATGGAAGCCATCTAATGCAACTTTGCTTTGATAATATTACTGAATATGATCCAGATTATTTGATAAAAATGCGATTTTCTCTGCTTTTTGATCTTTCATCTATAGAGAACATTTGGCGCATCATTAAACGAAAATACGACCACGAACTCTTCAGCAGCTGGAAACCTATATCAGGCAAGAATGGGACTCATTTTGTGTATAAAATTGTAAAATTTCTCAGTTTAAACATTTGTTATGTTATCTATGTTCTATTGTGAATTAAATATTGGCTCATGTGATTTGAAAGTCTATTAGTTTTCATTTTATTCAAATTTTAAAAACATCCCAACATTTCTGTAATTCAGGCTGTATTCCAGCTGCTGTGAGAAAAGGCTATAAACGATCCGCCACCTGCAGGATCCTCACCGCACTTTTTCGCAAACACAAAAGTACATTATTTGCACGTGTTTTAAAGCCTCGCCGGTTAAATGTTTCAATTAGGGATGTAGCAATTAACCGCGAGCCGGTTGAAAATCGATTCATATACACTATATTGCCAAAAGTATTGGCACCCCCTTCTAATGAACAGGTTTGACTACTTTAGTAATTTCTATGAGTACAAATCTTAATGTTAA
>JAFVLL020018231.1:0-15824 GCA_021397915.2 Tor tambroides | reverse complement strand
CTCTGGTGTGACTGTAAATGCAGACCTTGAGCCAAAAACTCATCACCAAACACCAATGACTTGTACATACACTATATAGACAAAAGTACTGGCACCCCCTTCTTTAGAACAGAAAAATGCACTTCCAAATCTGTGGCAACAACGATGGGAACATAATTCATGTATTTAAAAATTGTATTTCCATCTCTGTTGCAACAGTTTTGGAAGTTTCTAAAATGACTGTACCGATAAAATATTTTTCTTAAATATATACATGCATTTGTGTCTATATATATATATATATATATATATATACGTATATAAATATACACAGTACATATATTATGTAAGCAAATGCTTGTATTTTGGATGCGATTAATCATGATTAATCATTTGACAGCACTAATTATAAGCTAACCGTTGTGAATCGAGCTAAAGTAAGGCGATAGTTTTGATCACTGGCTGATTATGCTCCAAAATTGATTTCGGATAATTTTTAACCAAAAAACAGTTATGGACCGCAGCTTTAAGCAGCAATACTTTTACTTAAGCACAATTTTTTAGTACTCTTTCCACAGACCTTCTTCAGCCGCTGGGTCGTCTGGCTCAGGACACACGCCGTAATAAACACATGGACTCTCCGGCTGCGGCTCTGGGGTTTGAGCTTCACCAGTCACTTCCTCTTGGTTCTGCTCACTGATTGGCTGCTGGAGCTCCTCCGCAGGAAGTGCGCTCCCAGAATGCACCGCAGCCTCCCCCAGAAGAGCTCGAGCCAGCTTCTTCTCGAAGACGCTCCTGGTGGTGGCCGTGACCGGGCCGCATCTGAGTCCGGCGCCGGTGAGCTCGTCTCTCAGCTGATCCGCGGTCAGCGTCTGCAGACGCTTCAGAACCGCCTCCATAACAGCAACTCCTGCAGACCACAAACAACACTTACATTTACTCATTTAGCAGACGCTTTTCTTCAAAGCAACTTACAAATGAGGACAATTATTAATAATAATTATTAATATTAATAATAAGAATAAGAATTATTATTATTAAACTACACATGCTCAAACCAAAGCCAAAATAGGAAGAACACATGCCACTGAAGCATTCATTTCTTAATTTCTAATTTATATATATATATATATATATATATATATATATATATATGTATGTATGTGTGTATGTGTGTGTGTGTGTGTGTGTGTATAGATATATATAGATATATATATATATATTTGTGAATCTGATGAAAACAATAAAAAATACTATACAAATAACAATAAAACTATTAAAATTATTTTTAAAAAATTATTTAATAAATTTTATGTTTTGGCCTTCAGCTCTCGGTGAAGTTTGATTTGTATCCCTTCATAATAAAAGGTTTGAACATCTCTGTATTAAACACTGTACAATCAAACATAAACATGTCAAAACATATTTTTTACCATAAATGCCTCAACTGACTACAAATATATATTTTCCATAAATAATTACTATAAATATATTTTTTAAAAAATCTTATAAATGACTACTTTACATATCAAAATTAAATATAATTATATGTAAATATATTTTTTAATTATATAATATTTATTATATAAACAATAAACATTATATATATATATATATATATATATATATATATATATATATATATATATATATATTATGTAAAAGTCACTTTTTGGGTTGTTTGATCTTCTCAGCAAGTCCTTTGAAACTATAATAATTAATAATTATTAATAATAGTAATATTATTGTTAAGAATAAAGAAGCACAAAAATATACTCCATGATATGGTAGATATATCACTAATATCACTAACTAGTAAATATACTAGTTTTTCGACACGATATCTGAACTTAGGGTGATTGTGATGGAGTTTGAATAATGTGAGTGATATAAACAGCATATGAAGTGAATCTCTCACATGTTTAACACATTATTATGAGTTTCTATTAATAACCGACTGGACTTCATTCTGTTCGCCTGAGTCACTGAACTTCATGGAGGCTGCATTTTAATAAAACAGACAGGCCTGAACGGGCTTTACACCGCTGTATTTCAACTCAAGTGTATGTAATAAACAATAAACTACAAGATAAAACTCTTACCAGTCGATTATCAGTCAGTGATTGACAGTAAAATCTGACATTGGTCCAGAACATTTACTGTAAAATTGCGTCACTGTCGAGTCCAAACGCGTCCACAGAACTGAACAAACACACGCAGACGATCACAAACCCTTCCGAACCTCAAATCAAACTCTAATGAAAACATATCGATACTAAAAACAAATCATCGTGTTGTATTTTCCAGACTGAAGAGAAGCACGACGCTGCCGAGGCCGAGGAGGAGCGGCGTTCTGCGCATGTGCGGCGCGATCCAGCAGAGGGCGCCACCGCTCTGAGACTGGCTGCCCGCGCACATGCCTGAACACATACTGCATGCAATGACCATTTTTTTAAAAAAAAGATAAAAATAGATAAAAAAAAAAAAAAGATTTAACATTACACTAAATGACCAAAAATCCCCTGGAACTAGTGTTATTTTATTATATCCTAATTGAGATATAGTTCTTAAAATCTGTTTTTATTTGTATGTTTGTTTATTTGTATTTTATTTCTGTTGTCATTACATTCTGTTTTCATTTTTTAGTAATTTAGTTGTGTGTTTTTGTCATTTTTATTAGTTTTTGGATTATCATCCTAACTAGCTGAAATTATTTAAAAAAAACTTTTTTTTTTTACTTTGTCAGATAACTTTTATTTTATTTCAAATAATTTTTTATTTTTTTTTAGTTTAGTTAACTATAACAACCCTACCTGGAACTAAACATTCCAGATCATCTTTAGAAAGAAAGAAAGAAAGAAAGAAAGAAAGACAATAAATAAATGAATAAACAAACGAATTAATGAATAATTGTAATAACATACACACACACACACACACACACACACACACACCTCACTTACACTTACACTTACACTTACACACACACACACACACACACACACCTCACTCACACACACACGCACACACACACACACACAGACACACACACACACAAACACACACACACACACCTCACTTACACACACACACACACACACACACACACACACACACAAACACACACACACACACACACACACACACACACACACACCGCACTTACACACACACTGCACTTACACACACAAACACACAGACACACACAGACACACACACACAGACACACACTGAATGAATGAATGGATGAATGAATATTAAGGTAAATAAATATAATATTATATAATATAATAAAGGTAATAAAATAAATGATAACAATAGTTTTATTTATTTATTAATTTATTTATTTGTATTACTTCCATTGTCCTCGTTTGTAAGTCACTTTTGATAAAAGCGTCTGCTAAATTACTAAATATAAATGTAAAGGGAGCCTTTGTGCAAAATGTGGTGTTTGTTCCCACTGGAAAATATATTTAAATCTTAAATAAATCCTACTAAAACTAATAAAATGAAATAAAATAAGAAAATGAAAAATAAGAAAAAATAAAATAAAATAAAATGAGAATAAAAAGGGGAATTTGTGCAAAATGTAGCATTTGTTCCAATTGGAGAAGATTTGCATCACATTATCAGTGAGTCTGTTTAAGAATGTGGACTTCTTCTTAATTAAAAACACTGTGAGATATGCATATGAATGACTGCTTTGAGTTTAAAGCATAAGAACTGTTTTCTTCCCTTGCTGGTTTTTAGTAATTGCAATATCAAAGCCATTCTTCATGAAGATAGTCATTCTTTTCCAATGAGACATCAAACGAAGGGAAAAGGATTCATTTGATGTACAATCCTCATCCTGTTCTTTTCAGACGGATGGAACATACCGAAGGATTTTCATGACTATTTCACTCTTCATAATTAGTCCTGGATTAGAAATTCAAATGATCCCGTAACATTAATAAGAGATTCAGTGCTCACTGTAAATCTGCATTATGATTTAGCCTGTGCTGAATGTTTAATTAAAGCTTAGATGTAATAATTTCTCAGTGAATTCAGTTTAGTCAAGGTCTCACTGCTCTCAAACGCGCAGAGACGCAAAAACGGCCTCCGCTCTTCTCACAAATGTGTTCCAAATCTAAGCATTAAGAACAGCATACAGTCTCAGAAAATCACATATTTAATATTGGAAAACACTGGTTTGCATACAGACCCAATACAGACTTTTAACTAGTCACAAACCCTAATTTTCAGACTGCAAAACAGCTATTGAACAATTTCACTTTCATTGCCCAGGAAAAAAAAAGATCTACAATTTAACACATATTGAGACCTGTAGGGGCATGTTGTCACACTATGGGGTAAGTTGTCACAGTGGGAACCTGGTATAAAAACGGATTTTCATTATAATTTCCCAGTAAAGAATTATGAAACACAGAACAGTTATGTTATTCATGAAATACAGGGAAAATCCAAAACTGAAAATAAATAAATAAATAATAATATATAATAATATATAATTTATTTATATAAATAAATACATTTATACAAATATAATTATAATAATTATTTAATTAATTTATTTATTGATTTATTGTATTTTATCTATGTATCCTATGCATCTGTTGTGATATTTTATACTAAAAACATAAAAAATTTTTTTTTAAAAAATTAATAAAAATACATTTTTATGTAAGGCAACATACTGTGGAAATCAAATTGTTGCAAACAATAAAAAAAATTATTTAATAATTTTATTATAAATGATCTAATTGTCAAACCATCTGTGCAGATCACCCCTGATAGGAAAATGAGAAAGACAAAGGAGAGAGAGAGATAATTAATTATCTAATTAATAATTATAAAGTCAAAGTAGTTAAAGAGTTGAATTAGAAACACACATGACTGTGCTGTATGAGGGTATAAATGTTGCTTAATTCCAAATAAATAGATTATGAGCAACAAATAAATGTAAAAATATTAACAAAAATTGAACATATTGACAAATAAATAGAATGAGATCCACAAATAAATCTTACAGTTTCACAAACATGAATTAAATTCACAAAAAAATAAATAAAATGAGAATAAAATGCTTGCAGCGATTCACAAATGCACAGCGACCGATCCACAAATGAATGTCAGGCAAAGTTGTGTTTGTGGCATAAAAAGATACTTGTGAATATGTTTTTTTATTTGCAAATCTTATTTATTTATTTATTTTTTGTGAATTTAATTCATGTTTGTGAAACCGTAAGATTTATTTGTGAATCGCATTCTATTTATTTGTCAATATGTTTAATTTTTGTTAATCTCTTTACATTTATTTGTGGATCATAATCTATTTATTTGGAATTAAGCACCAATTCTACCCTCATAACATAACGCTGCGCCTTTAAGATTTTCCGCGAACTCTCTGCAGGACCGAAGGCGTCATTCTCTGCCCCGCCCCCTCTCGCTAATGATTGGTCAGAACGCACGGCGTCTGTAATGTGATTGGTTTAGGTTCCGTTAGTGGATTGATAAAGCGTCGCGTCGCGTCAGATCAGAAGAGAAGGACGCTGAGGAGAGTTTGGGATCGCGTCTCTTCTTAGGTTACACACAAACTCACTTTATAAACCAGAAAACTTTCTGCGTTCGGGGTTTTTATGATTCATTTATCAGCTGGATTTGATCTTCAGGCGATGGTTGGCGTTTTTCGGCTCACGGATGGATTGCGTCGCGGATGAAGCGTGAAGCAGGTGCGTTAATTGAGGATGAGGATGATGAGGAACGCGCTGCTCTTCATCTCCGTCAGATCATGAACTTCGGTCCCGTTACACCGAGCTGCCGGAGGGGTTCGTGGAGGTTTGACCGCTGATGGATTCGTGATCGCTTCCTGGGATATCGATGATTCTGCTGGGATCGGATGGTTTTAAAGCGCGCGGAGCGTCAGTTCGAGGTAAATATGATTCTGTTCTTGATGATGATGAGCTTCATCTCGTTCTACAGTTTCATCTGCGTTTCTTTCTCCTCAGCTGAGGTAAATTCTGAGGTAAATTCTGAGGTAAATGGGGGTTTGTGGTGAATTGAACGCATGTTGACGGAAGCGCGCGAGCGGTGTCTTTGTCACCTGACTGATGTGTGTGGCGGCGCTTTGATGTCTGTTATTGGAGGCTGTAACACACACACACACACACACACACACACACACTCACACTCATACTCATATACTTGTGTATCTCTCTCTCTCTCTCTCTCTCTCTCTCTCTCAAGACGTTATGATGTCCATAGAAAGCGCATTAAATGTAAGTAAAGTGTCTACTTTTAAAGTTTCAAATAAGTTTTTGGAGAACAAAATGTCAAAATTTGGTTGAAATAATGTTGCATTGTCATTCAGTGTAACACAGTATTTATGTAAAAATTCAAACAAGATGCTTATTCTGACTTGTACATAATATTAAAATATATAAAAGAATAAGGGAGCATATTAAATTTTATTGTGTTTTAAATGAGTAAAACATTCTTACTGACAAATGGGCAAAAGCTAGGGTGGCAAATTTTAAAAATGTAAAATTGCAGCTAATTAGTATTTTGGGGTGAAAGTAATTAGTCTTTTAATATGTCGTAAATTGATTTTTGTTGTAAATATGCCTGACAAGATCATTACACTGAATGACATTTGGGTGTCTTCTGTAAATCAGGGAAAAATGTATGATATTTATTTTTTGCTCAGAAAAACAAAATTGCAATTAAATTAAGCAGAAAACTTTGTAATTTTTTTTGGGGGGGGGGGGGGGGACAACAATTTAAAGCAGTATTACACTTATTGTTTTTATGCTTAAACCATTTTTCGTCTTTGACCCATGTATATTTGAACAGTAAGATTTTTACCTTTTTTTTTTTTCTCTTCTGCTGAGCAAGCCTACATTTATTTGATCCAAAGTACAGCAAAACAGTACAATTTTGAAATTTTTACTTAATTTTTTCCTATTTGAATATCTGTTAAACTGTAATTTATTTCTGTGATCAAAGCTGTATTTTCAGCATCATTACTCCAGTCTTCAGTGTCGCATGATTCTTCAGAAATCATATTATTATTCTATTCATCAAAGAAGTTTGAAAACAAAAAAGTACTCAACTGTTTTAAATACTGATGATGATAAAAATGTTTCTTGAGCAGCAAATCAGCATATTAGAATGATTTCTGAAGGATCATGTGACACTGAAGACTGGCGTAATGATGCTGAAAATACAGCTTTGATCACAGAAATAAATTACATTTTAACAGATATTCAAATAGAAAACAGTTAATTTAAATAGTAAAAATATTTCACTTTATTATTATATCACTTATTACTGTTGTTTGCTGTACTTTGGATCCAGTAAATGCAGGCTTGATGAGCAGAAGAGGCTTCTTTAAAAACATTAAAAATCTTACTGTCACATCACATCTCTTGCAAAATGAAGCACTGCATTCAAAATATCACAAACACATCTCAAAAGCAAACATTTGCAAACACCTTTGCCATAATATTAATTCCTGTTAGATTTTGATGTGTTAGTGTGTTGTGTTTTGCAAAAAAGTGTTTAATGAAATTGAAAACTGAGTCAAAGGCTGAGAATCAGTGTCTGGTTTTGCAGATTTGGTGTGTGCTTCTGCTGTTTGAGTGTCAGCTTTCAGAAACTGTGTGACAAGGAAAGATTTAGTGTGTAAGCAGTTGAAAACTAAGATACTGATAGACCGATATATCTGATGAATCAGCCGATATTTGCTCATTTGTTTGTTGACTGATTAACAAAAGTGGCCAGCAGTTCCCAATGGATAACAAGATGACAATAGTATACATCAAATGAATCTAACAGAGTTTGAGTATAATTATGAGGAACCATCATGTGTAAAAAAGTGTCCAGTATCAGCATTTTTGTGTATCTCATTTGCTGTCATTGTCCCACTCATGACATGAAATAAACATTGTGTCCTTTGAGTTCAGGGAAGTAATTAAAGTGCTTCATATCCTCTCAGCTTCCTTTAAATAAATCGTTTGATTCATATGTTACATATTTAGCTGCATTTATATATTTGTTTGTTTATATATCAATAAAAAGTGTATGTGACATGAACCCAGTTTTGTATGTAGGACTCGTGTGTGTGTGTGTGTGTGTGTGTGTGTGTGTGTCCAGTGCTCTTCTCCTCATAAAGACTGTAGTTGTAAGAGAAGGAAAGCTGAGAGAGATGTGTGTGTGTGTGTGCGGGTCTCTCTGGAAATCAGCCTGATGCTTTGTGAACACTCAGCACTTTCTGCAGCGCTCTGACGCTGTGTGTGATTTATGTCTTTCTCTGCTTCAGTTCTTCATGCTGCTCATGTGCTAGTTAAGTGTGTTCTGTCACCAGCAAAAAATAGTATGATTTAAAACAGCTGTTTTCTGTTAATATCTGTTAAACTGTAATTTATTTCTGTGACCAAAGCTGTATTTTCAGCATCATTACTCCAGTCTTCAGTGTCACATGATCTTCAGAAATCATTCTAATATGCTGATTTGCTGCTCAAGAAACATTTCTGATTATTACCAGTGTTGAAAACAGTTGTGCTGCACAATATTTTTGTGGAAACTGTGATACATTTTATTTTTCAGGATTCACAGATGAATAGAAAGTTCAAAAGAACATCATTTATTTGAATAGAAATCTTAACTAACATTATAAATTTCTTTACTGTCACTTTTGACCAATTTAATGCATTCTTGATTAATAAAATGATCAAAATTATTTAAAAATCAGACTGACTCCAGAGTTTTGAATGGTTGTGTACACATAACTGTGATCAAATACACCAAGTCAGAAATACAGAAACTCAGTTTGTATGTCTGCAAAACGATTAGTCGAGATTAATCGATTTCAAAATAAAAGTTTGTTTACATACAGTACTGTGTGTGTACTGTGTATATTTATGTATATATAAATACACACACATATGTGTGTGTATATATTAAGAAAAAATGTTAGATTTGTATGTAAAATATTTATTTAAATATAAATTATACAAGTGTTTACATACAAATACATACAATTTATTTATTTTTTAAATACGTGTGTGTGTGTCATAGCACTTGCATATTGCTCTTTTGTTGGTTTTGATTGCTTCTATTGTCCTCATTTGTAAGTCGCTTTGGATAAAAGCATCTGCTAAATGACTAAGCCCTAATTCACAGTTATTTCACATCATTAAAATATTTAGTTTTTACTGTATTTTTGATTAAATGAATGCAGTCTGGGCGAGCAGAAGAGACTTTATTGTAATTGCTCTGTTGCTGAAGGTCTGTTTTGACAGCGGCTTCACTCACAGGCATGATGTCCATCTTCTGGTTGCTAAGCAATTTTCTCTCTGCATCCACACTAATCACCTTTTATCTGCTGAGGATGTGGTGTGTAATTATAGGCTGGCCGTCATCCTCTGAAATCAGCCTAATTGCTTGTTTTATTTTTATAGGATAAAGACACTGGGTGAAGGGGGACGGGGGTGTTAGAGCCGGAGGGGCAGTTTTTTAAGTTTCCTAAGTGATTTCTGCCTCTCCCGCCATGAGCCAAACAAACCAGCAGGTCATTTAGTGTGATTTCTGAAGCGCAGCAGCTTTGTGTCGAGACGCAGGTGGAGGTCATTCTGGATTAGCGCTCACAGACTAAAGTCCATTTTCTCGCGGGTTCCTCTGAGAGCCGTCGTTAAGAGGTTCTGCCGTGTGAATGCCCTGCAGGAAGCGTTTGGCCCATCTCTTCATGAGCGCCCTGTTTTATTAACAATTTTAATGACTTGAAGGATTCAGTGACCCTTAACAGCATAATGAATTGCCCCGCGAGCCTCCTGGGTGAGGATGGGGGAGAAACGACGCTTACTGAGACCACAGAGACGCTTTTCAGACCGAGTGTGCAGCTCTGATAGACAATCACATCCGGCACAGACGTTCATTAGATGAGATGTGGGCTTTCTGAAGTGCTAGTTCTCATTCATACATGCAGCTTTTTGTTTAAAATAGTTTCAAATAGTGAATTTTGTGGCTTTTTAATTGCAATGCAGGGATTCCCAAACTGTTTTTGTCAGCCAAACCCCTTTAAACTTTTTATTATGATTGATTATTATAATATTTGTTAACACTTTATTTTAGGGTCTCTTAACTAGTTGCTTATTAGCATGCATATTACTAGAATATTAGCCATTTGTTAGTAGTAATTAAGCACATATTAATACCTTATTCTGCGTGACCTTATTCTACATCCCTAATTCTGCCCAACACCTAAACATAACAACTTCCTTACTAACTATTAATAAGCAGAAAATTAGGAATTTATTGAGAGAAAAGTCATAGTTAATAGTCAATAAGTGTTACCTTATTTACTAACTCACCCTGAGATTTTAAGCTGATATTTCAGTCATTTATCAACACATTTGTATGTTCACAGCACTCTGTTATCAGGTAATGGTCACATTAATATGCAGGTAAACAATTATTTTATTTTTTTTTCCATTGCTCAAATGTGTTTTGATTTGATTTTATTTCAATTTTACAGTTTTATGATTTAATTTAGCTTTTATCAACTCAAAAACCTCCTGCATTTCCTTCACAAAGCCCAGTTAGTGAAAGCCTGATGTAATATTTAATTCACTAAATAAAATGTAAATAAATGTAAATAAAATGTTGTTTAAAACAAAGTGTGTTTTTTTTTTTTGTAATATCAATATGGTACAAAATAATCTAGGGCCCTATAAAATCAGTTTTATTTTTTCCCTAAATTCTTTCTTTTTTTCCCATCAAATTCCATTTTTCAATTTTCATTTTTTTCCTGGAATTAATGGTTAAATTTAAATGTTAGTAATCAAAATTAAATGAATTCATGAAACTTACACAATTTGACAACAATAATAAAAGTGCCCTATGAAACCCTTTTTATATATTCTCAAAATTCAGTTTTATTTTTCCCAAATTGTTTAATTTTTCTGAGTTTTAATGGTTTAATTACACTTTACTGATCAAAAAACATGTCTAAGCAATTAAATTCATAAAACTGAAGCAAATTAATTTATTAGTCTTTTACAATAATGGGGATTATGAAAACTTTTTTTATTTATTCATTTTTATTTTACTTTTTTTCTGGAATTCTTTGCTGTCTGTTAATTTCTGGATTTTGATTTAATACAAATTTATTTTCAAAAAAGCAGTAATCAAAAGAAGGCATAAAACAAGAACAGATTATTTTTTTAAAAAATGTAATCAAATGAAAATTAAAACGCTCCCTTTATTTTTTGGCAAACAAAGTGCTGCATAACAGATTTATTTTTTACATTTAAACACTGAAGGTAAATTTGTGATTTTTTTTTTTTTTTTTTTTTTTTTCATTAAATAAAGCTGTAGAATTATTATTACTTTGAAGTGCGTTCTTTTGTACAATACTAATATATTTCCGTCATAATTTCTTCAAGTTAACCTGAACTTTTATTTTGGCGGGTTGTAGTAAGAGATTTGCTTCAGTATTTTACGTATCACTGAAATCATAGGCTCCTAATAATCTTATTAAAAACTGTGGTAAACTAGGTCAAAAGCAATGAAAAAGTAGTCTATCTAAAATGTCTATCCTAGTAAATCTCATAACTAACTACGGTTGTGATCGTGTAGTGAGTAATAGCAGTAGTTCTGAGAGTTGATGTGTAAGTGTGGTTTGTTTGCTGCAGTCGCTGTATAATCTGTCAGAGCTCCACAGGAACATTTACATGTGATTGTGATCGTAAAGAGCGGCTCAGATCTCTTTTGTAAATGCTGGAATGTAAATTAGCGTGTTTCCTATCGGAGGCTTTCGTGAGCTGTGCTTGAACGGTTTCAGAGGTTATTTAGCAGCTCGCCTCAAAAGAAACATCTTTGTCTTCTCTCCTGCGCTCTGATACCAATTATGCTAAGCGTTAGGAAATTTAAACGAGACCGTCTCTTATCAGCTAATCCTGGAGTAATAGATTCCATTAAAAATGCATGAGGAGCTTTAGGGATGAATCGGGTGATGTAGCGTGGCAAAGTCTCTCTCTCTTTCTCAGCTGGGGGAAACGGCCCCGTTATCTGCTCATTATTCTGATAGGATCCCGTCTCCACAGAGAGCGGTCTGTTCAGCGCCGCCGGGGCTTTGAAACGGGCTAAACACGGCTTTGATGTGCTCCTGATCTCCAGCTTCGGTCACTCAACCTACAGGAGACGAAATTCACTTTCCAGTTCTTAACCTAAAAGAGCCAGGGGAAAGTTGCTTAAAAGTAATCTGATCGGATTTTGGCCATCGGATTGGATCAAATCTCGAAAATGGGTTGTTCAAATGAAGAAAAAAAAGGATTTCTGAATTCGGATTAGATCACAAAATCCAATCTTGGTTTTGATGTGGATTAAATCCTCAGTTTGTGCTGTTCAAAACGTTTTAGTAAGATTGGGATACTTTTGATCCAAAAAAAAACGGATTATTCTGATCCCAGAAGGGTGGATTTCAGGGGAAAAAATGTAATAACTTTAAAACTGGCATAAAAAAAATTCAACCTTTTAACATAATATATCCCCAAATCCACAAACAGCTGTTAATATCAAACAAAAATATAATATTTTAATTGATTTTTTTTTTTTTAAGTCACTGATTGTAAACTACATTGGCACAATCATCAGAGATGGAGCAGTCAGAAGAAGTTAGTGTAAATGCAGTGCAAAACTAGAATGCAAAACATTGGCATTTTTTTCCCATCATCATGTCCCTTTAGGGCAGGGATAGGCAAATTCGGTCCTGGAGGGCCGGTGTCCTGCAGAGTTTAGCTCCAACCCTAATCAAACACACCTGCCTGTAACTTTCTAGTGATCTTGAAGACATTGATTAGCTTCTTCAGGTGTGTTTGATTAGGGTTGGAGCTAAACTCTGCAGGACACCGGCCCTCCAGGACCGAATTTGCCTATCCCTGCTTTAGGGCCTTCGTAGAGCTCTAGTAATCCAGATTTGGAAATATGAAAGTGTGTATCTGGATCAGGATGATCCGATGCAATCCAATTTTGCTTTGAAAAACCGGCACAAAAGTAAAATGGGTTACCTGATCCCGGATAGCAAAACATGAGATTTCCAAATCCAGATCATTCTGATCCAGATTAAACTTTTTGATCAACTGGCCTCAGACCTGTAGGACGTCAATAGAGTTGATTTGAGTTGGATACGACCCTCAGATATGATTACTTGATGCAGTGATATTTGGCTGTTTTATGATCAAAATCAAGTCTGTTTTGATTATATTCCACAACAAAATCAGCTGATGATCATGTTTGTTGATTAACAAGTTTTACTCACTTTTTTTGTTGGCTGCAAAACATACTCAAAGGAGAAACTGAAGCGGTTATTTAGATGCTTTGTGTATAATATCGTTAAAGTTTTAAATAAAATATTAAATAAAAGTATTATGTACGTGTGTTCTGTGTATATTTATGTATATATAAATACACACTCATACAGTATATATTTGGAAAATATTTACATGCATTTAAATGTGTGTATATATATTTATATAATATATTTAACATGCAAATAACATTTTTCTTAAATGTATACGTGTATATTTATATATATATACATAATGAATATACACAGTACACACACTTTATTTATATATATATATATATATATATATATGTGTGTAAACTTTTTTTATTTTGGATGTGATTAATCGGTTGAGCTGTAGCTGTACATTGTAATAATATTTCACAATTTTTACTGTATTTTTGATCAAACAAATGCAGTGCAGCCGTGGTGAGCAGAAGAGACTGTTGATTTTTGATTGCTGATTTGACATTTGTTGTTGACGAGCAGTTTTTGTAGCTTTCTTTCTCTCCACTTTCGAGTAGATTATCTTAAAGAGAATTTTTAGACGTGAACGAGTGCCAGCACAAACCTTTTTCATTATTGTCTAGCCTAATTAGCAATTAGCTGATTGTACAGATCCACGTCTCATTCTGAGACTCTTAGAGCAGTGTTTCCCAACCTTTTTTGACAGTTTTTGATAAGTAAAAAAAATCCCATGGCACACCACTAAGCACTAAAATAAAAAGGTTTTGTTTTGTGTTTTTGTTCCTTCCTCAATAATTAAACAATGCATCATCAGAGTTTGTATTTTGGCTTTATATATGATCAGACACTTGCACTTAACATTTTCTGAAAATCATGCTCAAATGGAGTTAACGAGGTTTTTGACGAGCGAATGACAGAGATCTGTGTGTTGTCCGTCATTAGAACGGCCGCATCTGAGACCGAAAATCAATCCTTTTCATCAGTTTACAGGTTATAAAGTTTATTGTAGCTATATGGGCACTCGGTTTTTCTTTTTGTTTAATACACTGGTCCAAAATTTCAGGATATAAAAGATGAACCGCTATGCACAGGATATTTAAAACATACAAAAGTGTATTGGCTACAACTAGACGGCAAATGAGACTCTTCTCTGCTCTTCAAACACACAAAAACATTAGCCTTTATAGACGGTGTTTCTTGAGCAAGGAAGAAGCTGCTCTTATTCAAACATCAGTTCTTTATTTACCCTTGCATTGTGAAGAAGTAGACGTCTGTCTTCAAACTGCGTTTCGCAGCACAGTGGTTGGGAAACACTGGCTTGGAGGATCAGATGTGATGCAAAGGGTCCCGTCTGTCATGTGACCTTATCTCCTCAAACACCCAGCGCTCCTCGCATCTATATTGATGATGGCACATACAATTAGACGCCCTCCGTTTCTGCCCTCAGGCCTGAGATGAGCTTAAATACCAGAATAGATGCACAGTTTGTCTGCCGCCTTATCAGAAATCCCAGAGAGATAAAAGATCGGCGTTTGGGACCCTCGCCGGGCCTCACTGAGCCTGATTATATGCTTATCTCTAAGTGGCAAGGATTTACCGTCCTTACCATTCAGAGTTTGACGCTCAAATACGACAAGATCAACAGAGAGACGCTTCAGTGCAATTAGCAACCACTGCTGATCATTTACTAACCCCTCAACTCTTATGTCCTCTGTGTTTCTGTTCTGGATTTGGACCATTTAAAAATATGAATGTCTCTTCTGCTCACCAGAGCTGCGGTTATTGGATCAAAAATGGTCAAAATAGTGAAATCTTTTTATGATGTGAAATATCTGTTTTCTATGTGAATATCTGTTAAAACTGTAATTTATTTCTGTGATCTGCAGCTGTATTTTCAGCATCATTACTCCAGTCTTCAGTGTCACATGATCTTCAGAAATCATTCTAATATGCTGATTTACTGCTCAAGAAACATTTCTGATTATTATCAGTGTTGAAAACAGTTGTGCTGCCCAATAGTTTTGTGAAAACTGTGATGCATTTTATTCATCAGGATTCACAGATGAATATAAAGTTCAAAAGAACAGCATTTATTAGAAATATAAATATTTTGTAACATTATAAATGTCTTTACTGTCACTTTTGGACAATTTAATGCATCATGAAAGAATTTAATTAATTTTTAAGATCAAATAAAGAAACTCTCAGATCTCTTCACTGCAAACCTCCAAAATAAAAGTTTGGTTTAACTTGAAGAAATTATGACTGAAATATTAGAATTTATAGTAAATATTGTACTATTAATATTAAAACACGGTTGTGAAGCACTTTATTAGACAAAGTAAAAAATAAAATAAATACAAAAACCATGTATTGTATTATTTTTTATTTTTTTTTTTTTGTAATTTTTTATTTTTTACTTTTTAAAAGATTGGATAATTAACCCCTTAACTGTCACCCGTCCCCTCTGTGGGACGCCTAAGTTTACTTCACTATATTTCAATAAATCCTAATCTAATCATGACAAACTATA
>JAFVLL020018229.1:0-17369 GCA_021397915.2 Tor tambroides | reverse complement strand
GAAGCACACAATTCCCTAGAATATCATTATATGCTTTAACATTAAGATTTGTACTCATGGAAATTACTAAAGTAGTCAAACCTGTTCATTACAAGGGGGCGACCCAATACTCTTGGCAATATAGTGTATCTCCTTGCTATTTGCAGAATGCAGAGTATGAACGACCTCATTCACATCAGTTTGTGTAAATAAACTATCATACAACTGGGAGATTCTTCAACTTTGAGCACTTTTATGTACAAGGATCTTAAAATACGAAAATACATCATACAAATATGAGCATTACATGTTTAAACCATGCTAACCAAAACAAAGAGTCAAATAATCATATCTCTTGTGTGAAACAGGTTTTTTAAAGGATACAATCCCACAGTTGAGTGTCATTTCCAGCACACCAAATAATTTTTACCCAATAAAGCATTTTTATTAAACGTTAGTGTACTTGTTTACAGTGCCGTTGAAGAGCATGCCTGAGATCAAATGAGACACGTGCTAGCTTTGAAATGAGCAAAAATAATACAAAGAAGTTGGCCATTTTAATCTAAAAATGTTTAGTGTCACTATTAAACAAATGATTTGAGATATGGTGGGAATTTTCATGACTTTCTCAAAAAAAAAAAAGTTGGTGAACAAATTAAACAAGTGAAAGTTTGAAAGCTTATTTTCTAAAAGTTCACAAAGCCTAAAGTGCTCGTAGTTGAAGAAATACCCATCTATGTAAGGGATAATGTACAATCCAAATAAACTCTAGTCTCACCCTGAAGGTCTTTTGTGATAATGGCATCTGGCTGTACATTATCCCTCTACTTAGCAAATAAATAAATAAATGGACATTTAAATGGTTTTATTACATTACAAGAAAGAGAGCATGGAATGATATAAGAGACATGAAACTACCACACATATATACGTAGGTAATCAGCTGCCAGGGACAATAGTAAATTATATAAGTGCCATTAGAGTTAGAATGCAGCGACTGACCAATCAGAATCAAGTATTCCATAGGGCCATCTAATGAATCACTACATCACTGGCCTATCAACACTAATCAGGTTAGAGCTAGGCTATAGGGACTACATTAAGAAAAATGGTGAGTTCAGTTAAATTCAATTCAATGGCCTGCATACAATCTGCTAAAATGAAATTTCCTGAACAATGGATTGTTTAAGCAATGAACCAGATCCTAAACCTAAAGCTGATCTGGAGGCCATAAAATATTGTTCTTAAATGTTTCAGGACTGTGATAGCAAAAGTAAAAAGCTGAAAGTTTACTAGATACTAGAAACAATAGTCTCACCTACACCAGGAGGAATGATGGGAATGACAGGCATATTTGGCGGGGGGTATCCCGGAGGCTGTCCTCGGTATGGATCATTGGGCTGTGGGTAAGCTGGCTGTCCCCCGTACGCGTTGAAGCCATATGGGGGGGTAGAAGCAGGGTAACCTCCTCCAGGCTGAGGGTTAGAGAGCAGCCGGGAATCATCGTAACCCGGTGGGAAATCTGATCTTGACATGCTGCTTTATCTCCTGCTGGGTAGATGAGATACCATAATGACCATTTGCGATACTAAAGCACAGAAAACACCCAAGATAAAATCAGACTTGCTCCAAAACAAAAAGATAAATGTATTTTTTTTTTTATTCTTTCTTTAGGAGCTTGTAAATGGTCAAGTGCTATCTGCGACTGCCAAGTAGATTTGTTTGGTTGATCTGCCTTTTCTACATATTCTCCCATCCATCCAGCCCTAAAATGTATTCAAATAACACTACAATCCAAGAAGTATTCGAAATGTAAAACACCTTCTTAAGCTAAACCGTGGGACTTTTATACTTTGATTCGTTCACCCCATGATCTGTCAATTATTGAACACAACCTATAACTGAGCTTAAGATGATATTTCCTTTTAGTATTATAAGCAGGAAAACATATTCATCATCCAACGCCAAAAACATTTCACAGGCAAGAATGAGCTTCCTGTTTCTCGGTTACATGCATTCGCTCTCAGCACTTTTCAATACTAATATAAGTAGAGTTCACTCTGTGGTCACTAATGTTTCATTCTAGATTGAAGTGACTGCTGTTGTCTCTCACTTTTAGATGAAATCCCTGTAGAAATCCATTTATGTTTTAAAAACACTTTTTAACTGTAACTTGGAACACAGTATGTAATTTTGGAATGAATATTTAAAAATTTGTACATCTTTTAAAGCATGATGTGATGCACGAGGAGAGACATGTAATGGTTCAAAAGGTAAAAGTTAGCAAAATCATTAAATTGATAATTCAAAAAAAGAATTAAAGGGTTACAAGTTAAAAAGGGGGAAAAAGATAATTATATAGTATTGTAATAATTTATACACAATTGTTATTCATCAACTGTTGTTACCATAAACAACGCAGGGCTCGACATTAACGCTTGTCCGGAACAAGTGAATGTTTTGTACGGGCAAGTGAAAGAGAAATTTACTTGCCCAATCGGACAAGTAACTTGAAAATGTCAATACAAAAAACAATAACTGCCATTATTTGAGATATAGCCTTTGTTATGGGGTGTGCGATGTATACTATCATTTGCGATAATACCGTAATTGTTGTTTTAACAATGTCCGATTTGACACTATCGAGTATATTGCAAGAATCAAACAAAACACACCTACAGAGTGCATGCATACATTACGTAAAGAAGTCTAGGTTAGACTAGCGCACGTGCGAGTGCGTTCTTTCACTGCATGATTCAGTATTAAAATGCATGAAGAATGATAAGAAAATTCAAGATATGGGGGCAGAAAATGAATATATTTATATCATTTCATATAGTTCAACAATATCACATGAAGATTTTTTTTTTTTGCAAGTAACTTTTATACTCGGACAAGTAAATGACAAATTTACTTGTCTGAAGGACAACCACATGAGAATTCTTAATGTCAAGCCCTGCAACTGTTTGTAAATTATATTATTATATAGTTATGTTATTATAACGTCAGTGATGTTAAACCAATATAATAACACACACAGTAACTTCAGGAAAAACACAAATAGTTCCTGTATGAATAAAAGGCCATGTTTGATTATTCTTTTAATATAAAGTGATATTAAGATCAAGAGTACCATTATTGTTTTGTAATACCTCAATCAACCTAAATATGCAATTTTCAGTGATATTACTGGTTCTCAATTGTTCTAAAATTATTGTTCTACAATTATTGTTCTATTGTTCTACTTAATTAATGAAATGGATAAAATAATTAATATAGCACAGCAAGTGTAAGAAGTGCAGCACTGACAAGTTTCATTTTTGCACAATGATAATTAAGGACAACACTTCTGCGAGACCACTAAACTTAGCATATCCTTCCTGCCTCTTTCCATCAAGATCTATGATGTGGCTATGTAGGGGTTTGAGAGGTACAGATGTAAACAACAGATAAGTGGACATAAATTCACTCCGCGACTGCACGTCTACACATTGAAAGGTTTCTTTCCATTTTAATCCCTACAATGACGCTCATGAAAGATCTGAACTGACAATATTTTGGATCTGTGAGTTCAATTTCATCCTTGCTATCTAATTAGCTTACATGTGCACCATTATTATTGTTATTATTATGGACTGTTTGTGTACTCTGATGAAATACCAAAGCTTCAAATATTATGTTGCCATTTTAACTTTCACAGTACTGAACACAGCAAAAAAGCACTAACTACAATTTAAAAAGTCAACCAACAAGGCACAGCCCATGAAAGGTCTTACAGTGAGTGGAGTGAATACACCTAGTTTTTCCTCAGCGACTACGTTTTCCTATGCTCAGGCTAGGGAGTGAGATTTTGAAATTTGAATGATACTTTTTTTGCATGTGTTAAAACATTATTTGTGTTAAGCCATTACTTCCTGTTATCAAACAGACGTTAAGCAGCTCCCGCAAGACCACACAGTGAGGTCAACATGAACACGTGACACATCTGTATGGGAAAATCTTATTCAACCCACTTCAAAATGAATCGGATTGTCATTTAACGAAAGTATCCAGAGAAAAGGCGTTTCTCCATTTCAAGTTACTGTCTGAGTGACTGTCAAATTAACTTTTGAGAGCAATTAAACTGAGTCATAGGCTGTTACTAAATGAACCAACATTTTCCAGGATACGTGACAGAACTCCATGAACAATATGAAATCAGGTTTAATGTCACTTTTCACTTTCAGACCAAGCACATGTAAGTATTTTCTCATGTGTATACCTCTATGGTAAGTAGGCTGATTATAATGTTTACAAAAACATGGAGGGTGGTGCTGTGTAATTCAAGCCAGACTGGAAAAGAATGTCTCCTTTCTTGTATCAGTTCAACACTGCCCGCATGACTCAAGCAAGCCTACCACACACTGTTACATCATTATGTACCCTGCTAAGCAACCTTTTATATTTAAAGTGGAAAATAAATGACACTTTCACTTCCTTACTGGTCCACCCTAGTACTTGAGATTGGCCAAAATGTTATGTAATCAGCCATATTCAAATAACTGTTGTGCAGAGATAAAGTTACTTTTAGTTTCTTTTTTTCCCCCTCCTGATAGGGTTGATATGGAAGAGTAAATGAGTTTTAATGTTATACACATGTATTGAAAAGAAAATATGGTTAATGCAATTGAGCTGTAAAACAGGCTATGTTTCAATATCTAGTAAGCTGCCTACTTCAACAGCGGTTTTGGGCAACATAGTTGCATTCAATGTGTGTGATGATGTTTAGGTAGGCAGCTCAGAAGATTTGAAACAAAGCCACAAACTACTAGATATTCCATCCCTAAGGGCAGGAGGGCATTTTAGAAAAGTGTGATCTTATCTTACTCCTATATTCCTCCATTATAACTTTAAATATAGACTAGAAGCCTGTTAAATTATGTAGTTATAAATACAGGCTAAAAGTCACAACTGTACTCTACAGCTCTTGGACATGTTCACATATGTTGGCCTCACTCCCCCCTCGCAAATATTTACCATGGTTACCGTAGTTTCCGCCAAAATAACATGTACTAGTTATTTTACTACTGTTAAAGCATAATAAATTAACAATCGATGTAAAAAGCCGTCGAACAGCACTTTATGCATTACAAGGCACGTGATGGTAAAATAAAACAGTAACAATCTTACCACGCGCTGTCCGAAATCCAGAAAACTTTACACGATCGATTATGAAGCTTGGAGAAAGAAATATTTGACGATATAATCCTTCAAACTGAGCCTTTAAAAAAAACTCGTGAGTTGACGCACTGATCCACCACCTTCTGTGTCAGTTCAACTAAAACCAGCAGTCAGTCGACGATGACGTTCAGTGCAATAATGTGGTCAAGATGCTTACAAGCCAGCAGGTGGAGTCAGCCTGAAACATATTGCGTGTAACTAAAACATAATTCTCCGAACTAAGCCACAAGATAGCGTTATACCAGTACAGTTATCTTTTGGCTCTGAGTGAAATTAAAACGACATCTAATACAATACTGTCTGTCAGCTCTCTTTACGTAACGCTTCACCAAAAAAAAAAAACACATGTAAGAAGTCTGTCGAGGTGTGGTGGTGAACTAGACACACCCAGGCTGCATATTTGTATTCGTAGAACAAGATGGGATTCGGTCGCTTTTGTTTTCTTACACCAGGTGGTGCTAAATTGCATTCAATATCAAAAGTTTATTTCCTAAATGTACAGTATAGCATACTGCGGAAACTGCAGGCAATGAAGTGTAGCGAAACCTAGAAAGACGAACACAGCAAATAGAGATAGGATTACAAGCATAAGCTAAGTGTTAAAAGCAGTGTCGTCTGGTGTCAAATTTTCTAGGTAGTGCCACGTCCAACAATTTTAGTATACATCCAAGTATGATTTTCAGTAACAAAAAGAAAAATGTTCAAATTTGAAACATTTTAAATAAAGATAGCCTAATTGTTTTACCAAGTTCAAGACTAAGTTTGTGGATGATTCTCACAAAATTATGTTTTCGGCAAGAATTTTCCGAGGTAAAGTAAAACTTTTTTTTAATTTTCATAATTCACAATTTATGTACACAGTGCAACAGCATAAACTGTGAGGAAAAAAAATGTCACATTTGTTTAGACTAGAGCATTTTCTGTAACTACAAGTCAAACTGCAATACCAAACAGGACCACACGGAGATGCCAGCAGACCACGCCATTCGCCTTAACCTGAATCTATCTATTCAGAATCAGGGCTCCAGGCATGGGCAGGGGTGGGCTAAACCCACCCAAATGACAGTCTTGCCCACCCAAACAGAATTAGATAAAGATAAAGCCTACGTTAATATTTTTATACAGTGATTAAAACCAATCTGAAGCAGACTGTATTTTAAGAAATTTAAGATATAGCTGACTGCCCAAACAATAATAAAATAACACCAGAAAATTGCAGCATTTTTCTTTTATTAGCTGAAAGCAAGGCACGCTGAATCAAAGACTATATAATGACTTTGGCTGAATTCACGCGGAGCTTCAGTCTGTTGCAGAAAAGCAGAAGCTGACAACGAGCGAAAACTGGCAGAAATATTTGCATGCTATCACAGGGAGTTTGTGAGTCACGGGGAGTTTTATAGGCTACATGAATATGTATCATAGCCTACCACTGAAATTACCTGGGCAGTTTTAACGCTCTAAAAAAACCGCTCATTCAGTACCGTGCATTCAGTGCATAGACGGAGCAAGAACATAATATAAGCGTCTAAAATCATGTAGGCTATACAGTTCAGTTGAAAGCTTACCCCTTTTGGCTTGCTGTTAATGCTGAATGTAAGAATGACAACTGAAAGTAAAGAGCTTGTGCAATGAGAGTTGCGGTCGTTACTATAGCAAACGTTCCCCTTCTATGACATAAACGACCAACAATATTTTTTTTTTTTGTCAAATTCCGCAGTTTTGAAAGGAAGTAGGTCTGCCATTTACGTGATTCATGTAATTCATAATTGATTATGACGACAATAGCATTTTTCCGTTTTGCGTTTTCAACAATACAACTGAAATTGAATGGGTGCATATTTTAAAATAAAAATATTATTTGAAGTTCAGACTGATTACAAAAATTCTTGTTCTTTTACAGTTCTTTTTTCTTCTTTTAATTTATTCCCCTAAATCCATCTGAATCCTTTATTTATTTAGTTTCTTTAAATAGATACCATTACCATAGTGGTCTGGTCTTTATATTTTCCTCAAAACAATTGGTCCCTCCAATGTTCTAGACACAATTACGGCCTTGTTTCATATAAATAAAGAAAAAGTTAGTTGAAAAGAGTCACCAGTGTAGAAACAATGATCCAGAGAAAGAGAACAAAGAGGGCTTTTTTTCTTTCTTTTTTTTACTGTTCAATAAAGAAAAAAAATATCGTCCTAATGAAGAAACCTCCCCTGGTTAAAAGGTATTGTTATTAAAAAGAAAAAAAAATGTAAAACAGAAACTGTAAAACATGCATGTAATGTGCAATGCAACATGATATGTGCAAAAAAAAACAGTCACCCAATAATAGCTGATACAAACAATGCGCCTGATCAATAATGCATTAATGGTACAGAAAAAAATAAAATACGAGTCTTTACCGTAATTGTTACTTCTGACCAATCGTAGCTTGTACAGTTTGATTGCGTCATCGTCGACCCGCCCACTATGATGGCGCTTCCGGACTGGACAGTGTATTTACTTTGTTTTGCTTCATTATGTGGAGGGTTTTACATCTGTCGTGTTTTTAAATGCGCCAGCATAAGTGCATGGAAAAAAGGCCTGATCGCAAAACTGATGGCTCGCACAGAGAAACCACTGTTTTGGATAGCGTAAGTGGCTTGTTTGTCCTGATGCGGTCATTTTTTTTGTGTTTAAATAGGCTACTGTTTTTAATCCACACCTACCGCATATGATGTTTACATGAACCGTTTTGTACGTGGTATTGAAAAATAAATGTTTTAGCTGTGTAGACGTAGCAAGTGTTTCCTTCAGAGAAATTGAGAAACTGATTTGTCATTTCATAATTGTCAAGGATGTATATTCCTAATGAAAATATACAGTTTCAATGTAATTTTCGGTTTTGGGGCTTTGGGTCAACACCATGGTTAGATCAATGAAGTTACGTTTCTATAAACTAAAAGAGAGTCATTGTTATGAAAACAATAACCTAAACACTTAGAAACTAGTGGTAGTTGTAATGCAAATTAAATGGATTCCTTTACTCACCTAATTGATTATTTAGATTGAATCTACAGCATGTCTATCCCAAATATCATAGTTACAATAGTTAATATTGCAGTGCCATGGGGGAACAATTTCATAAAGCACTCAGGTGTCCTCTTTAAAAACACTTGCAGGTATTCTCTATATACACGGACCAAACTCGGGTACATATTTCATAAGAGGCAGATGAGGAAAGCAAGAGAGCGGTACCCTGCTGGCCACTCCAGAACTCAACCTACTATAATAAATGGTGAGCAGAAACACCTTTTCCATCATACACTCAACAGATGATTAAAGATCGATACCTAAAGTCACACTCTATTACTTTCAACAGGCATCAAGATCATACCAGTGCCCATCTTATCAGACAATTACAGCTATGTGGTCATTGACACGGCATCAAATATGGCTGTTGTGGTTGATCCCGCTGACCCTCAGCCTGTTCAGGTTGGATTAAAAACAGCTGTGCAGTGGTTTCTGAAATAGTTTGCTGGTTATTATGTGTCTTACTGTAGTGAAACTGCCAAACCCATGTGGTTTAGTGGAAAGTGCTTGTTCTTCCTCACTGGTTTACCAGAATTGTGTAAGATGGAATAATAATCAGTTATTTTTATTGGAAATCTGTCATTGCAATGGAAAGATTCCAGTTTTTCATTCTTGTAAGTGCAAAAGTAGAGATTCTGTGGTTTTTTTTTTTTTTTTTTTATGAATGGCTGTGATCTGAGTAATATTATAGTCAATTAGTGTTAAGGTTAGAGAAGTGTTTTTTAAAATATCTATGATCCTTCCTATACATGAAGAGATGCTTTACTGGGCATGTGTGATGTATAGTCACATCTTATCTTACGTATGACATTAAGCAGAGCCCCAGTTTTGTTTTATCTCATTTCATGGTATGTCTTTACACCCACACAGGCATGCCTAGAGGAAGAGGGGGTGGCATTACAAGCTGTTCTCTGCACACACAAGCACTGGTAAGACCAAATTTGAAAGTGCCAAAAATTTCTACAACTTGAAAGTTTCACAATGAATGTATTAGCAGCAGCTAATCTTTTAGTTTAATTAGTAACTCGATATGTTACATTCAGATGGCTAAGACTGATTTGTTTGTGTGAGAATTCTAAGACTGATGAGTTATTTTTAGTATGAAGGCCCTTTTAGCATTGTTAGAACACATTGCACCAATTCTAAGACATCTGAGGCATCTAACTACCTTTAATGTTTAGTTTACCCAAAAATGAAAATTCTGTCATAATTTACATCATTTCAATGTTGTTCCAAACCCATTAGACTTCTGTTCATCTTCAAAACACAAATGAAGATATTGTAAAAAAGATAATCATAATTTTTGCCCATATATTAAAAGTCCACACAACAAAAATTTGTAGGCTTCAAAAAGTACAAGGAGACATTTTAAAAGTAATCCATATGAATGAGACAGGATTGAGAAATATGTCATTTAGAATTTATTCACACACACATATATAGATCAGTGCACATACAATCATCTCTCTTGAACATTTGGCTTAAACTGCTCAATTCATATGGATTAGGCTACTTTAAATATGTCTTTATGTACTTTTTGAAGCTTGAAAATGTTGGTTGCATTGACTTTCAATGGATGGACAAAAATGATGAAAGAATATTAAAAAATACCTTCATTTATGTTCCAAAGATGAACAAAGTCTTGAAGGCTTGGAAATATGGATGCACGATAAATATCGGGCGATATATAATGCGCATCTTGTCAGTAAAGCCGGTTCTGTAATCAGCGGTAAATGCCATCACGTGCGTGATTTCACATTGAGCAGCATTTACTACACAGAGCCGTTGTTCACTGACAAGCTGCACAAAACCACGCTGATAATGAACGTGGATTTGCGCAGCTTGTTAGATGAACAACGCTCTGTGTAGTAAATGCTGCTCAATGTGAAATCACGCACGTGATGGCATTTACCGCTGATTACAGAACCGGCTTTACTGACAAGATGCGCATTATATATCGCCCGATATTTATCGTGCATCCCTACTTGGAACGACACAAGGATGTGTAAATGATGACAGAATTTTCATATATGGGTGAACTTAACAGAATCAAGATTGAATATCTAAACATGAAAACTAAATCAAACTATTCTTTGTATATGCATTTTACCCAACCAGGGACCACAGTGGAGGGAACAGGGCTCTAAAGAGACGCTACAGGTCCTGTCGAGTGTATGGGAATGCTTTGGACAACATTCCAGGCCTTACACAGTTAGTATCTTTGAATATATTCTGCTGTTCTATCATATATCATTTTAACTGTTAAATGTACAGATGTGTTAGAGTATAAAAAATATTTGTCTGTCTAAAAATACAGAAGTGTTTGTTTGAGAGATTTCATCTCATGTTTTCTAACTCAACTAAACTAAACCTATTCTTAACTGGGCAATACTTAAGAGCATGAAACAGACCGCTTAATTTGATGTTTCCTGGATTGTTTAGCCCCCTTTCAGACAAAGACACAATAGATTTTGGAACTCGGCTGCACTTCAGGGCCTTCTATACCCCTGGCCACACAGTGGGTCACATGATCTACCTGCTTGATGGCCGAGCGATAGGTGGCCCCAGCAGCTTGTTTTCAGGGGATCTGGTATTCCTCTCTGGATGTGGTGAGTATGGCATTAATCATTGTGTTATCTCAGTGTGCACTTAAAACATCATTATATCATTTTGTTTAAAATATTTGTAGTCTTATTGTTATCTACCTGCAATGTTTGACATTGTGTGTATACTTTACAATTCTACTTTAAAATTACTATTCATCCATTATCAATGCCCAGAAAGGCATGCCAAAACTGCAAAGAATTCAGCATTCTTAAATCCAGCTTGCTCTATTTAAAGCTCTGACTCATTTCCATCCCTTGTAGGGAGAATGTTTGAGGGTAATGCCTCAACTATGTTGTCATCTCTGGATACAGTGGGATCGCTGAACGATGATACTCTGCTTTGGCCTGGTAAGCAAGCACAGTCTTTTTGTATGGGCTTTTCACACCTGAAGTTGTTAACCAGAGTTTTATCCAGTTACTGTATTTGTTTTATGTTTCACACTGTTTATACTTTACCTGGATAGTCAAGTAGCAACATTTATCGGACAAATACAGAACACTACAGGATGCATTTGTCTCTTCGTGATTTCATTTTCAACTTTTGATGGCAATTTTGAAACTGTTTCCCTCAGGCACTTGAAACTAACACAATGCATAATAGTTTCTGCTACCATACAAAATGTATTTATTAATGTATTTATGATTGGTTCCCAAAATCTCACTGTGGCATTCTTTTACAGCGTTGTGAAATGTAGCTTAAAAGGTGAGATTGTCCACCCAAAAATTCTGTCATCATGTACTCACCCTAATGTTGTTTCAAACTTATATGACTTTCTTTCTTCTTCTTAACACTAAAGACGATAATTTGAAGAATGTTGATAACCAAATAATTTAGTTCCCATTGACTTCCATTGTGTTTTACGTCCATACAATGGAAGTCAATGTGAACCAAAACTGTTTAGTTACCAACATTCTGCAAAATATGTTATTTTGTGTTCCACAAAAGAAAAAAGAACATACAGGACATGAGGGTGAGTAAATGATGACATAATGTTTGGGTGGATTGTTCCTGTATTGCTTTAACCCTGTGTTTAAAGGTTAATAGTAATGTGGCAAGTTTTTGTACGCAACTTTTTCAGTTTTATGTTTTTGCAAACTACTGTGTGGGTGTGATTCTAAGGAAAAGCTTCATGATTGTGTTACTCAAGTAGGTCTTTCTTCACAGGACATGAGTATGCTGAAGATAACCTGCTGTTTGCTGCTGAAGTAGAGCCTTGCAATGTTGTACGGGAGCAGAAGTTGCAGTGGGTGCTGCAACAGAGGGGTCAGAGACTCTGCACAGTAAGGAAGACAAGAATTCTATGGAAAAAAGAAGATAATTGTTACATCTCTAGACATCTAATAATCTTCTAAATAATATTCCTACCAGCCAAGCTTGATTTAAAGTCATCCTCTCTCCTCTTCATACAGTGTCCATCCACGCTAGCGGAGGAGAAGCAATACAATCCCTTCCTCCGGAGCCACTCCCAGGATCTCCATTTGGCTCTGGGTCTGCAGCAGAAGCAGGACGAGGACTGGACATCATATCGTGCCCGGGTTTTAGAGGAGCTGCGCAGACGGAAGGACATTTATAAGGAGCGATAAGGCTTTTATCCACTGAAGTTTTGAGGACGCAACCACTGAAACCATTCCAAGCTAAACATGTACTGCACCCTAAGTATTATTACTGTGCTGGATTAAAAGCACTAATGTGAATTTGAAATGACCTGACCTGAAAGAAAAAAGTGAAGTACACCTGGGCATTATTTTGTATAGATACATAGATTTATTTGAACTTTAAGTATGTGGTAGACTTTGAAAGGCATTGTCTGAACTTTTCCATTTTTAAAAAACACGCTTTCCTGTCATTCTAAAGCAAGTGTTTTTTTCCCCCCTTACCCTTGACTCTTCTATGTTTTGGAGATGTGCAGTGAATCCCATTTAAAATGACGTTTAATGCGTTTTGAATACTTATATCATAAAGCACTGATATTTATGAACGGTTTGTCACAATAAACCTATGAATTATTAACGAATATGTGTCGCAATTGAATACCTGTTGCACTGTGAAAATAGTGGCGCGAATACAAGAAGGTTTACGGTAAATGTTGACAACAGCGTTACTAAGGAAACCAGAGATGCTAATAAGTTTGAGGCATGAACGAAAAACACATCTAGACCGTATATAAAACGAGTTAAAGGCCTAAGGTAGACACTGTTAGTAGTTTGTACTGTTTCCTGTAATATCAAAGTCATTTAAGTAATTTTAATGTTAGTTTGTTGATTCTGTTTATTCTGATATTTTTAATAGCATTAGCCAAGTCGCTCCTGTTTGTTTGACATCTGCTGAAGGACTGAGCAGTTGAAACTCAGTAACGTTGTACAATTCAGGTAAAACAAAAAGGAAAAAAAAAAAGACTCGTGTAGTTTAAATAAATCTTAAACTGCTACGATCTCAAAGATCCATGTAATATAAAAAATACAGAGGCAATATTTTAAACTATTGTGATTGTCTTTGCGGTTATCTGGACATTCTAAGACACACATGGAGGACAGTGAAACAACACAGAATGAAACTGAAGAACTGAATGCTTCAGTTAATGCAGTGGAGTTTATTTACAGCATTGGTAAGTCATTAAACATGATTATGATTTAGTAAGTGACGTCACTTCTAAAGTTTGCCTGTCAGAGATGCTATTTTTGGGTCAGAGACCATCTGTTAATGGCATCAGCGGTGTAAACTAATTGCCCTCACATTCATTAAGTTGCATTGTACTATTATTTTATTTCTATTTAATATGTCATTTGTACAGCTGATTTTCTATGATAACTTAATTGTGATAAAGCATGAAACACTGACAACTACATAAATGTGCTTTAAGATCATTATAATGGTAATCACCGTAAAAATTAATCTTCAGTCAAGATTAACAGTATATTATACCAATTGACTTATGATTGCAAACCTCTTCTGCGGTCACTTGCAGCACCCAAGGATCTGGACCAGTGTTTGTTCGCAGATTCACTTGTGACTGTGTCAGATTCGGGCCGGGAGCTAGGAGACTTCTCTGTGAGTGTCACCAAGGCGAGCTACAATGAAGAGCTATGTTATCTGCTCCATGCCAACAGTCATGGAACGATTGATGACATTCCTTGTGGTACATCCATTATAGGTGAGCTTACATTATATAATGACTATTTTCTTCTCTTTATTATATGTTAGTTAGAACACAGATGACATCTGTGTCATCTCAGTCAAAGATGTTAAACCCTATATTTGTTCCCTTATGTTACAAGCATACATATCCAGAAATCTTGAGATACTGGAAGAGAATCAGCATGAATATATAAAGGTAAAAGGCTTTTCTATTGACATAAAGCAAAGTTTATGAAAAGCATAGGATTGGTTCCATTTATATCAATACTTGTTAACCAACAGATTCTGTTTAATATTATAGAAATAATGAATGTAATAATCAAAACTGCGATGTAAAGCTACCCAAATCTGAGGTGTTGTAAATATTCCAGTTAGAAAAGCAGACTGTGGACCGGAAAGTACATATTGTTAAACAGGATGATCAGCTGGTGGTAAACCGGATAATCTCAGAGAAAGAGGTGAGTGCTGTACTGCGCAACATATGTTGAATACATTTATTTCAATTTGTGCCAAAAGAAATGCACATTAATGCATAGATTAGTATCTGACCATGTTTCCCAAATGAATTGAAATTCATGTGATTAATTATTATTGAACATTTTACTGACAGTTTGTGTTCAACAGTTTGTGTCAAAAATAAGAGAGTCTCATCTTTCATTCCTTAGGGAGTGAAGACACAAACCCACACATTTCCACTGAGCTCTCTAAAGGGTTTTGTGTCTGAAGCATCCAACTTAATGATCCTGCGTATACTGGCTCGGCAGAAGACTGTTCCAGAAAACGTGACATTCCTGTCATTTGATGCAGATACTGTGCTTTCTAAGTCAGTTTATGTAGGTGCAGGGAGATAATTGCTTATATTTCAGTCCTGGGATGTTATATAAAAATCAATGCGAACAGTAGATGATGTGTTCATATGACTGATGCACTTGTTTGTTTTAGAGAGCACTTGGGTGCAAGAAGCAGATGATTGGGGAAGAGTTAGTGGATATCTTTGGGATTGAAAGGACTGTCTTCTCTGCAAAGGATTCCTCAGGAACTTGGCATTGCTATTTCTTGCCTGATGGGTAGAATACTCTCTTCATTTTTTGCTAGAAAGCAAAACTTGTCTTATCTGTTTCTCATAACGGTGCGTCTACACCGGAAGTGAGTGGCATTAGACGAGTGACAGATCTCAGACAGTAAAATAATGACTCATTGTTTTTTTGACATACTGACACAAAGGTCAAATGATTTACAGTGTTTGCTTTGTTGCTTCCAGTGAAGGCAGCCTCTAGTTGTTGTGACACAAATGACAACGGTCTTGTCTGGTGTAGACACTGTAAATGTGGATGGTAGATTGATTAACATCTTTCAAACAAAACCAGTGCTGCCATATATGCCATATATGGTATATATAAAAAGTTTTTTTGCTTCATCTTGATGTTTCATTGCTTTATTACAAACACCTATACGAAAATAAATCAAATATATGAATGTGTATATATATTTAAAGTTTTGAACATTAACTTTTGCTAAAATATTTTACACTTAGGCATCTAGCAAGCAGAGTACAGTTGGGCTCACCTGCAATTATGAAGCTACTGCATTTGCCTTTCATGCTTGATGGAGGTTTGAAGACTTTATCACTTTGCAGTCTTCTCTTTTGTGACCAGAACTAATCTCAAAAGTAAAATAAATAAGTCAAAAATAAAGTAAAAGTAAAACGTTTTTGCTTTTATTTTCAGTGGAGAAAGATCAGATTCCTGTGTTTGAGAAGAAGCCACTCATTTGGGAGGAAGACATGGAGCTTTACTCAAGGTTTCTTGACAGAAAGGTGCTTGTTACTTTTAATGAGCTTTTAACTGTCCTATTACTCAAGGATATTGGAAAATATATATGTTATTGTTATGATTTGTGTGGTAATTATTCATTTATTCATAAACATCTCTTCAAGGTTATTAAAATATACTGTGGGTTCCAAATGTCCATGCAGCCCATGTTGAAACTTTGTGACTCAATATGTCATTTCTTTAGAACTTTTAAGAATTTCAAACAAAGAATCACATAAGATAAAGGTCAGCAAATAAGCAAATTTGTGACTCATTTTCACTCATCCATGACACAGGAGGAGCTCAAAGCAGACTACTCCTCCTACGTTAGACAACACCCAGAGCTAAAGGCTTTATTGGCAGACTTCCTGCAATTCCTGCTGTTGAGGAAACCTCAAGATGTCTTCTCCTTTGCTCATGACTTCTTTGCACCCTTTGCATCTCAAAGTCCTCCAGGAAAGTCCCGTAAAGATTCCCAAAACTTTCCATAGGAATAACAAACACTAAGCGTCTGATGTAGCAGAGATTGAAAATAAAAGTTTTCTTCTAATAGTGCCTTGGTATGATGACTTTATGCTCTGTTTTTATATGTACTGTAAGAGTTTTTGGTTCGTCTGGATGAGCAGTTGGATGACACAGTAATTTCTAGACCTTTGCAGTGATAAAGAAATATTGCACAGAATATTTGTCCATATAAAAATACCTAAAACAGTAAATATTCTAGTGTGTCAAAATAAATATTAGAGCCTTGACTTTTTATATATCAAATACATTTTTTAATTGTTTATAGAAAATATTTTTAAAAAGCTGAAGCACTATTCATAACGATATATATTAAATATACTTAAAAATATATATATATTCTTATATATGGTTTTCTTTAAGCCAAACTGTATTTCTTTATATTTCTGTAACTGGAGGGTAACCCACACACAATTATTATGTAACATATTTGTGAACACTTCCTTATGTCACTTCCTGTTGAAACTGAAAAGCTTGAGGCTGAAACTGAAAGTAAAGCGTTAGCTTTAGCATGTCGCTCAGACTCACTTGATTTTGGTTCTACGACAGTTTACTATTTTATTTCAGTTGGATATAAGTATAAAGGTAAGATGAGTTTTGAGCACTTTAGTTTATCATTCGAGTTAACTTTCATGACTGTTTTCGTCTAGTTCGGGGTTAATTTGTTATCGCAGTTACATTGTAGCATTCGACTCGCTGAACAAAAATGTACACTTTGACACCAAACTTTTTAACGCAGTGGCAGTAGTGTCTTGACGTGTGATATGATACACATCTAAAAATGTTTATTATGTAAGGAATAATTGACGACGGGCCGTTGAATTATTAGAAAAATAATGCACACCCGAGGTGGTGATTCGCGTCGTGGCCGTTACACCTCGTGTGCATTATTTTTCTAATAATTCAACGGTCCGGTGTCAATTAATCCTACGGTTCCCACACCTCAACACATCGATCAGATGACATATTTCAAGGGATTTGTCCGGTTTTTCTCCTTAAATCGCTATTGTGAGTAGGATTATTTCTTCCGC
>JAFVLL020018228.1:0-11316 GCA_021397915.2 Tor tambroides | reverse complement strand
CTGTTTTGAGGGCTGCTTTGTCTCCTGATCTGAATGTTTCATCTCTGGTCTTTAGCAGCCCACAAACCTCTGCTGTCATCCACGGCTTCTGGTTTCACAGCCTTCTTTAATCATATTTACCAAGGGTGCCGATATTTTTGGCCATGGCTGTGTATTTTCCATAAGGATTGTTGGATTAGCTTGATTTTACACAAATTATAATAATTATGTTGTAATTCAGTAAGACATCAGACAACAGTGGCCGATTTAGGCATGGGCAAAAAAGGCAGTCGGGACAGCACATTTCTATCACTCATTTGATATTATGTCAATGATATTATGTCACCTTAGTATTATGTAGGAGAGGGAGTCAAGGGTTGATCTCAGTCACCTCAGGTCTTTCCACTGGAAGGCCAAGGTAGGGGATTCTATAAAGCACATTAAAATGAACTGTTTTTCATTAGGGTTTGTTCTGAGCAAAAATGTATATATTTTATTTATTTATTATTATTTATTTATGGTTGGTTGGTTGGTTGATTGGTTGGTTACTTTTTGTTTAGAACAAAATAAAAGAACAGTTAATAATGTTCTTTTTATATTGAGTGTACGTTGTGATAAGCTTTGAAAATAATAACATAAAATATTTTTTTCAGAAACAGATGCTGTTGTAACCTAAATATTTTATTTAGTATGATTACCATTTTAAATAGTCTGCAGCAACAGAGCCATCAATTCTGCAAGTGCAGGCGGCATTTCTTCAGTCAACAGATTATTGTAGAGCTTCTTGGATTCAACCGTCTTTTGTTTCTTCATTTGTTTGAAATAAAATATTGTATTATATTATAAATCGTATATATAGTTCTATTACTACAGTATTATTTTATTACTAAAGGGGTTATAAATATTGATTTTTTTTTTTTTTTTTTTTTTAATTAGACATTTATACATGGTCTAGAAATGAACAAATAAAAGGTAATTCTACTATTAAAACCAGCAGTAAGTTTCATAACTTAAAATTTCCTTGTTAGTCCAAAAACATTTATTGAATTATCCACAAATATTCACTGAGACCAAGCTGCCAAAATGTATCTTAATAGCTTTCTATTTCGGCATTTTTATTAACATAATAGAAATGAATACATTGGTGCAACACTGCTTACACAGATCTACGCCTCCTGAATAAGACTCAAGTTAACATAATCAGTACGGGAACTAATACAAACACAGGAAATAAACATAGAATATGAGAACATGGGAATGTTGGAACAGAATGCAAAATAAAATCCAAGGAAACAAAATAGTTGAAAAAACTTAAGTATGGGGATCCTAGGGAACACAGACACATGAAAAAATAACCTTGTTAATACTAATGGCTGATATGTATCAGTGATTTTTAATATGCAAGGACTCATGTACAGTCAAACATTCTTTGTTGCATTGTTTATTGCTGTTTATGCATCATTAAATCAAGCCACTGATTATAAATGGTCAACCTCACACTTCCTCTTTGTAGCTTGGAAATTATCTGTTATTTAAGTTGTAATTAAATTATATACAGAAATCTTTATAATCACTTGAGCTGTCAATCACTCTGTGCAAGTTTATCAGTGACTGAGTACTGATCTCTTGTCAAAACTGACATTATATAATCATTGACATTGTCTACACTGCACAATGAGTCTCCTATTTACATGTTTGCACTGTTAGTTACGATAAAAACATTCATGAAAATGAAGTCAGGCTAGAGTGACAAGATTTGTGTGCTCAACAGATATGACTGTGATCAGCAGTAGTCTACAACTTTTCATGCAATGGGAGTTTATCTAAATATAGCGTTATAATCAACAATTTTCATGATTAGTTCATCTCGTCATCTATTAAAGCAAAAATGTAGTAAATGTTTTCAGAAGAGTTCAGTAAACCAGGGCACCTCCTAGTAGTGCATTACAATAAGTCTTGAGAATATGGATGCATGAACTAGCCTTTCTGCATCTGAAACAGGTAATATTTTCCATAACTTGATGTAGAATATCAGAGACTGAATCAGACAAATTTAAGATGTGATTAGAACATTGAAACATGAGGAGCTGGAATTCCAGCAAGGAAACAGGACAACGTCATAAATCTGTCCAGATCCTAGCTGCAACTAATCTGAAGCAAGCAAACGAACCAACTCTTTCACAAAACAGCTTACAACCTTGAGACAAAAGAACACTTATTGATAATTCCAGTTCAGGAAGGAGATCGTCAAATTTGGGGCAAGTAATCACGATTAATGGTCAAAGAGATGGCCATCACATGGGTTCCACGCTGGAAATCACGAGCGTCTTTAGATTGACTTTCCCCCCACACCCATACAAGACAAAGACCAGACTGAAATTCCTTTGCCCAAAGAACAAGTCTTTTGTTCTCCACAGAACTACACAGAGAGTCTTTTCCATATGTAGATGCACCTAAAAATCATCTTAAAAGGACTTATGAGCAACTAATCCTCGCTATGCATAACTCCTTATTATGTATGTAACCCACACTGTTGACTTTCATATTTTAAATCACATATGTCTTTTTAATAATTATTGAATAGCTGAAGGATTCATATGCTTGTTTGGTATGTATGAGTTTGACAATTCATGCTTTAAACGTTTCTTCCAATCAATTCTTTGTCAAATGTATCATAGTCTTGTTATCGAAGCCATGTCCAAAATTATACTTTACAAGAGCGGGAAAATTCGGACCATGTGACTGATACAGGATTTATGATGGGGAAGACACAGAACAACACCCCTAGGCTAAGATAATTTCTAATTGGTCAAGACGTCCAGATGGGACGGTCTAAAATGTGAGTTTAAAAACTCAGGACACCATCAAACTCTCTCTTACAATCTCTTACTTCTCTCTAAAAACTCCCTTCTCCTTGCCACCGCGTTTTGACGCTGCTCTTTGAGCGTGCTCTGGCCCACGTGCCAGCTGCCACCACAATGAGAAGAAAACCCACCTAGTCTCGTTACATCCTTTTATTCTTTTCCTTTAATTTCTTTTCCGTTGTGAGTTTCGTGTTCTCAGTTTAAGTTTTGCCGCCACGCCTCGTCTCCGAGTTCAACTCGAGTCTGTGACCGCCTCAAAACTTCTACCAGCCACAACTCCGCATCTTCAGCCAACGCCCAACGGCTTCCCAAGACGTCACTTCAACGACTACTGAACTTCCAACCAATCAGCAACCTGGGGAAACCCCCTTTCTGCAACGACGACGACAAAAGGGAGTCCCTTAACACAAAGGCAAACAAGTAAAACAACTCCAGATTTTTGCTGAGCTGGCGCATTTAATATAAATTTTAGCCTCATTGAGAAACTCAATGCGAGGGTTAAATAAGTGATTGATGGTTGTTTAGGTCTAGGCAATTGCACATATTGCTGTAAACTTGGGATATCACATTTTCATTCTCTTAAACTCATCCTTTCCTTACTTTCTCTCTTCCTGCAACTTGTGTGAATGCTTGTGTTCATGTGTTAGTTTAGTTTGTCTTAGGTTTATATAAATAAAATCTTATTTATATTGAAAAGAGAAGTATCTTGTGTTTTGTGCTCACAAGTTAATGTCTTAATCTGTCGATCTTGTTACTGTGCTATTAAATAGTGTTTTCACTATATTTTGGATTTTAATATCCAGTGCAGAGTTGATTGTTATACGGCTCCTTCAGTGAATCGCTGCTGCCTCAGTGATCAGCCGTCAAAACAGCGATTCTGTTCAAATTCCCTATAAAATCATAAATGATTCCCTTTGAGCTAAATTAAACTATTTCCTTTAAATTAAATATTACGTTTTTACGTTACATTATGTTTTGATTTTTAAAAGACTAGTTGCTGATGACACTTAGGTCTTTAACTGTAAAGAAAGAAGTAACAATACATCCTTTTAAATGCAAAACTTATGTGTACAGCATTTTGGTCCAATGAATAATAGCTCTGTTTTATCAGAATTTAATAGAGGAAAATACCACTCATCCAGTATTTAATGTTGTAAACATGCTCTGTTAACTTGGGTGAATTAGACATTTTTACATGGTCTAGAAGAAATATGTAGCTGGGTATCTTCAACATAGCAATTGAAACTAATCTCATATTTTCTAATATTTTTTCCAAAGTGCAGAGTGCATCATGAAAATAGCATGTATAATGAAAACATTGTTAAGATTGGTATGTTTTGGAACATGTAAAATGTGCTGATCATAAAACAAATAATCAGAATATCAAATTGCGTAATTATTATGCAAAAACTGCAATGTCCAGAGGAAAAAAAAAATTAGAAAGTTCTTGCAATTGAAAAGGGCTTTTATAAAATGAATAGATCCAGTTGTTTACAGCTGTTGTGAAATACTTTATAAACACATCTGTCACCCTATTAAATCAATAAATGGTTGTTAATAATAGTAGTAGTATTTGCTGTGTGTTTGTGAAATTTTGTAAAGTGTATGATGTAACCATTTTATAAAATAAGTAAACCCCATGAAACTGTGGTTTAAAGTGATTTTAGAATAGCAAAAGGGGTTTTAGGCCCCCCATCCACGTCATGCCTAACAATGTCACTAAAGCTGTTCTAAAATAACTATAAACTACAAATTGCAGGGAAATTGCTAAGCAGCTGCTGTTTGCTGTGTTGTATTATGTAGGATTGTATTTGTCCACAAGACTCAGAAGGGCTGGTCTTCCATTACTGGGCTCTGTTTGATGGTCATGCTGGCTCAGGAGCGGCAGTGGTGGCTTCCAGACTGCTACACCAACACATTGTGGAGCAGCTCCAAGGTGTTCTGGAGGTCCTGACTAACTTGGCGTCTCTTCCCCCGACTGTATTGGGTGAAGAACCCAACTACCATCCATCCCCAGGCACACAAAGGGCCCTCACACGGGCTGCCTCCCTACACGGTGCCACTGGTGCCCCTGGCTCTCCCTGCACCACTCCAACACGGTTCTTTGTGGAGAAGAAGATCCAACATGAAAGCCTTGTGATTGGTGCCTTGGAGAATGCCTTCAAGGAAATGGTGAGGTCCAGTTCTGTGTATGTGGTTTGAGTTTGGTTTGAGTTACTCTTTTCAACAGAGTTTTCCAGTTCCAGTGATATTAGAAAAGAGAGAATGAAACAGCTGTATAAAATGTAAATATTTCAAATATATGTTATCACATATTTAATAAATATTTTAAATACTGTATATATTGCATTGAAATTTGTATTTACTTTAAGGCTTCACTTTTAAACCATATTACAATAATGTTTTCCTAAAAGAACAAATGGGGAAAAAAAAGAGTGCTTCCTCGATATAACTTGGATGAGAAAAAAAAAAAAAGTGTGTGTAGTTAATGTGAGGGAGAAACAGCCAGATGTAGACGAAAAGTCGCATGAGAAGAGGCAGTGCCTTTACCTAGCTGTGACTGGCTCATAACCCTGTCATTGTGATGCTTGTTACCATAAGTTAAATTTATAGAAATGGATGGACAAAATATACAAATAACTAATGTCTCATCACTTGATCATTTCCGAAACAAACTTGAACATTAAAGTTCTTGAAAGCCTTTGTCTCTTACTGAAGAGTTGACAAGTTCTTGTCATCAGCAACATAACTTATATCGCAATCAAAGGTAAAATAAATAAATAGTTTGCCAAAGGTAAAAAATTTAAACAAAGCTAACCACAAAATTTAAGTGGTACCCCATAAACAAAGTGGAAAAAGTAGACCTCGTGTATACTACTCTCACTCACAGGTATCAATGTAATTTACATAAATCCACAAAAGAATAGATGGCATAGATGGCAGCATAGTGTACTATTGCTAGCTAGAGAACTGAATGCACCTTAACCATGGTAAAATCACTGTAAGTCTGATCTCATGTCTTTTCTTGCTTATAGCAAAAAATAATATGGTAAAAGACAACATTGTTCAGTAAATTTTTAAATTTCCTGCTAATAGTACTCACAAAAATATCATTAAAAATGTTTTGCAACATAACACTTCTTATTAAACGTATAATGTATATTTTTGAAGCATTAATTTAGAATTCAGTTGACGTGTGTCCACATATTAGATATTCTACAACTTGAAACTATTTTTCAAAATTTACTATTTACCATTTTGAAAAATAGTTTTCTTTATTTCATCCCCATGTCTCTATGCATCTGTGTTTATTTCAGGATTCCCAAATCAAGACAGAGAAAGCTATATACAATATCTCTGGTGGCTGCACTGTGCTTGTAGTGGTCTTCCTGCTGGGAAAGCTGTATGTTGCTAATGCTGGAGACAGCAGGTAAGATATATACAATACAAGGTATACAGTACTGTCTGGAAAGTATCTACTCATGTAATATGAAAAATATTAGATGTAATACAGCAAAAACAGCTGCAGCTATGAGCAGCTGGTGATTGGCAGCTTCATCTCGACAATGCGCCCACCCATGCATCACGTTTCGTGCACAGTTTTTTTGAAACATCAAATAACCCAGGTAAATCAGTCCCCCTACAGCCCGATTTGGCGCCGTGCAATTTCTGGCTTTTCCCAAAACTAAAATCACCTTTGAAAGGGAAGAGATTTCAGACCTTCGATGGGACTCAGGAAAATATAACGAAGCAGCTGTTGCCGATTCCAACAAAGGATTTTGCAGTGTGTTTTGAACAGTGGAAGAGATGCTGGGAGAATGCTGTGAGGTCCCAAGATGTCTACTTTGAAGGGGACTGAGTCGTCATTGTCCTGTGTACAATGTCTCTTGTATCTTTTTTGATAAATGTTGGGATTTTTCATATTACATGGCTGGATACTTTCCGGACAGCCCCCGCATGAATACATTTATGCACCGGTGTACAGATTTGATCATTTTCTTATATGTACGTGTGTGTGTGTGTGTTTTATTCCTCAGAGCCATTATAATTAGAAATGGAGAGATAATTCCTATGTCCACAGAGTTTACCCCTGAGTCAGAGAGACAAAGACTTCAGTTCCTTGTAAGTTGCAATATCTTTTGCTCCTTGAAAACCATTTATCACTCTATGTCAAGGAAACCAAATTCTTTGACAATCTTATGATAATATTATTGTTATTATATTAATCTTTTTTTGACTATAAATTGTCTTATGCCTCTCATAAATATTTTAAAAGATATTATAAAGCCATGTTTATTTTAATATTTAAAAGATATTATAAAAAGATGTTTTAAAGCCCTTGACCTTTTAAAAATTTTCCTAAAACTAAGTGGGGAGTAGAAAGTTCAACTCCTTTACAGACTACTGATGCTCTGACTCTATGAATGAATGCCACTCTAAACTATGGATGTCAGGGTTGGTTGAATGGATGAGGCAAGGACTCACTTACAGGAAGTATGTGCTCTTTATTAATAATAAAACAAAATAAAAGCTACCCCAAGGGAGGAAAACAGGCAGACAGGCCAGGACAGGGCACAGCACAGCAAGGCAAGGCGAGGCAGGATCAAGAAGGGCAGGACAAGATAGGAACCAACAAGGGCACATTCAATGACGATCTGGCTCAAGACTGCAAACACAAGGAGAATAAACAGGGAGCAAACATGGAGGGTAATGAAGGACAACAGGTGGGGCAACTGAACCAATTAAAGTCAAGTCAAGTCACCTTTATTTATATAGCGCTTTTAACAATACAGATTGTGTCAAAGCAACTTCACAATATCAAAATAGGAAAATAGTGTGTCAATAATGTAAAGTGACAAGGTTAAACACTCAATTTTCAGTTAAAGGCATTTCATTATTGAATTTAGTGACATCACTAAATTCAGCTCAGTTCAGTTTAAATAGTATCCATGCAATCAAGTCGACGATATCACTGGAAATGAAGTGTCCCCAACTAAGCAAGCCAGAGGCGACAGTGGCAAGGAACCAAAATGCCATCGGTGACAGAATGGAGAAAAAAACCTTAGGAGAAACCAGGCTCAGTTGGGGGTCCAGTTCTCCTCTGACCAGACGAACCAGCAGTTCAATTCCACCTGCAGCAAAGTCAGATTGTAGAGGTCTTCACTGGGGATCTGTCTCTGGGGCACATCTAGGTGTCCTGGTCTCCGCTGATATTCAGGGCTATAGAGGTCATCTCTAGGTGCTGATCCACCAGTCCGGGTGACTGTATTTTTGTTTGTGCTCTGTTTTTGCAGCACAGCTTTTTAAGGAAGCGCACTTTGCGTGCTTTCTTTGCTGTAACCTATTCTCCATTCAGAATTTGAATAAAAGTTTTGTTTTTCCACCCGGTAGCTTTAGGAAAACAGCGAACGGTCAGCCATATGCATTTAAAGTGGTAAATATAGGAGGAATTTGTTAAAGTCATTTATATGTGCCAAACTTCCTGCTGCCAGCTGGTGGCGCTATGACTATAACCAAATATTGGCATGTAGAAGCCTTCAAGCCAGGACTTTGATCAAACATATGAAGTTTGGTGCAGATTGAACATGGCCCAGACAGCAACTAGTGTTGGCCCAGATCCAGCCCACGTGAAATCCTGCTTGCTGTCTGGTGGTATGTTTGAGTTAGTGTAAAACATGACATATCCTGTTGCCAACAGATGGTGCTATGATTATAACTGTATATTGGCCTTTAGATGTCTTCAGGCCAGGACTCTTACCAAACATGTGAAGTCTAGTGCAGATTAGACAGTGCATGTATAATTTAGTGTAAAACATGACACTTCCTGTTGCCAACAGGTGGCGCTATGACTATAACTGAATATGGGCATGGGCATGTGTTCAGGACAGGACTCTTATAAAATATGGGAAGTTTGGGGCAGATCGGACATTGTCTGCCTGAATTATGACAACTTTCTGTTTCATGGCGAAACATTTAAGTTTGTCAGGCCATCACGGACATGCCCTTCAACGAAAACTCAAGATCTTCGCAATTTAACGTAATAAAGGGCTTTAGATTAGAGAAATGCGCGGGATGGATTTTTCAGTCCCGCTCCTGCGAGATTCTGTCCCATGCCCGCCCGCCCGCCCGCCCTCCTTCACAGAAATATATCTTATCTGGTCCCGCTCCCACCCACGACATTCATGTTTTGTCCCACTCCTGCCTGCAAAAAGCCCACATAAAAGTAATCTATATAGATGTTTTTACAGTACATCGAAGAAATTTACATGAAATGGTTCTGTAACATCTGAGCTCCAAAAATATTTGTTATTTAGGCTAAGCATCAACATTCACAAACCACTGTTATTTTTAACAGAAAAGCAAGCACAGCACGGGCTGCTGCATGCATGCATGGTTTGGCATGGCAGAATACGACCAGCGCTTCCTTTATTATCACTAAAAGCTGACATCTCAGTTCACTGCGATCTCATAAAGCTCTGTTATAACACAGATTCATTGTGCATATGTTCACTTTCACAATGTCTACACTTCGTGTGTTAAAATGAGAGGATTCGTTAGACGAGCACACAAATTTCAGCACTGCTGTGAGTGGATTCTAACTTCACCTCTGATTGGCCATTGCGTTCCAGAAATCAACAGCTGAGTCCGTGATTGGCTACATTGCGCAACCCTTTAAACACGTGTTATAAATAGAAACTCTGCCTAGCTTGCGCATGTTAATCATCTTAATGTTAATATTAGTTGTTCTTTTTGCTTTTGTGTAACAGATAAATAACTTAACTAAATTTATATCTTTATGTTTAGATAATTTCTATTTTGCGGGAGTCCCGTGAATCATTTCATTCTCCCGCATCCCCCACACACACACACACACACACACACACACACACACACACACACACACACACACGAGTCTCTTCCTGCCTGCACCCATACCTGGCTATCAAGAGTTGTCCTGCGCCGCACCCTGTTGCTTTGTGTCCCACGGGTCCCTCGGGAGTGCAGGTCTCTACTTTAGATTAGACTGCCCAAATTTGAGTCAATTTCATGAGTTTTTGCGCATGTTTAGGCCCTCAAAAATGTGATTTGATTTTTGAGAAGAAACTGAGCAATTCCAATAAAGGCTCATTTCCACCAAGTGGTACGGGTCAGTACAGTACAGTACGGTAGGGGACCGAACACCCTGATCCAGCTTGCGTTTCCACCACCAACAGTACCCTTACTTGATAGTTGTGGTGTATGCTGGAAAGTAGCGATCAACGATAAAGCGTGACACAACTCCGCCTCTTTTATGTCAGTTTTAATGAACAATAATAGCCATTATAAAATAGGCTATACTTATATAAGAGTAAATAAAGACAAAAGCAAACAATTCAGTCAAACGTAGGCTATGCTACAAAGTCAGCGCTGTACTACGGTAAAGTTCAAAATGTTTTTTAAATTAAATATAACTTTGTGCTCAGCCAAAACGAAATGACCAGGAACAAATAATAGATTCATGAAACCATGAATGCCTGTTAAATATACCCAAAACGAATTGTATCTCATGTTTAATCACTACAGAGACATCCGAGCCAGCGACAAAAAGGACTAGCCCAGCTGAGGCTGCTCTGTGTACTCAGATTTGAGTTTTAAACAACTACATTCTTGCCTGAAAAACTCTTTAAAACTACATTTCATGACAGAATAACAGTAATATTTTGAAAATTATGTGGGTTTTTTTGGGCAATGATGTTTCACAAGTCCACAAGAACAGAGAAGAACGCATATTGAGAAACAGCTATTGTCTGTGTGAAAATATAAAATACACATTTTTTTGTGTTTGCACTCTCTGATGTAAATAAGCCCAACACTCATGGACAGCAGAGTGGAACGAGTGAAGGAGAAGCTTTATCCCCTTGTATCACGGAAAAGTGACGATTCTAGTCAACCAATCAACATTCTGCAGTGAGTTTATCGCCACCCTTTTGGTACACTTTGCTGTCCTAGGTACCCCAACGGAAGGGTACCAAAAAAGTGGTACGGTACTGTAGAATATCAGAGACTGAATCAGACAAATTTAAGATGCGATTAGAACATTGAAACATGAGGAGCTGTAATTCCAGCAAGGAAACAAGACAACATCATAAATCTGTCCAGATCCTAGCTGCAACTAATCTGAAGCAAGCAAACGAACCAACTCTTTCACAAAACAGCTTACAACCTTGAGACAAAAGAACACTTATTGATAATTCCAGTTCAGGAAGGAGATCGTCAAATTTGGGGCAAGTAATCACGATTAATGGTCAAAGAGATGGCCATCACATGGGTTCCATGCTGGAAATCACAAGCGTCTTTAGATTGACTTTCCCCCCACACCCATACAAGACAAAGACCAAACTGAAATTCCTTTGCCCAAAGAACAAGTCTTTTGTTCTCCACAGAACTACACAGAGAGTCTTTTCCATATGTAGATGCACCTAAAAATCATCTT
>JAFVLL020018226.1:0-57515 GCA_021397915.2 Tor tambroides | reverse complement strand
ATCTTGGATGTGTCATTTGATCTCGGATGTAATAAGCGACGTACGAAGAACGGACCCCTGATCGCTTATATAGCTGTAACTGAGTGTATTGTAACAACACAAATACCCACAAACGTAACTGCTTTAAAAAGCAATGTTTTATTATTAGCACAATATTTCTCTGAAAACATAGAAGTATCAATGACTTTTAAAATTATTTCCATTTCTAGAAAAGTCATAGAAATATATTGAATATAAATTTGCTCAGCTTCCCTTATTTCTATATTATAATTTTTTAAAACCCCTTATAATGATGTATGGCTTGAGGAATCATAAAGAATGAGAATCATCCAACCATAAGTTGTGGAAATTGGGACACAGGAAAAGCTGACTCACCCGTTTTCCTGAGAAAGATATTGCATACAGAAAGCAAGAGTTATAATTCAATAATTCAAATGAATAATTTATGTGACCACCACTTCAAAAAGTCCATATTTTTACCTGTATGATGCATCAGCACAGAGAAATACAAATTGTTGAACTGGGCAGCAAAGATTTGATGTGCTGCAAATGCATATTTAAAAGAGATATCGTTTCTATATGTGGATATAGTGAAAGGATAGGGTAAAAGATCAAGGCATAGTTCTACAACGAAGTAGTTATTAAAAAAAAAAAAAAAAGGTACTCACATCATTTGAGCAAAAGATGGCTTGGGAGCTGCACATTGGCTCCTGTGAACCACTAGATGTCGCTCTATTCTTTAAAAAAAGAAGTGCCTTGGACCAGAGTATGCTTTTAAGATACACACTATTATTAATATAATAAATAACTTCAGTAAAAGTTTATGGGCCAGTGATGTGGCACTTTTTCGTAAATACATTAAAATAAATCAACAGATTCAAAAAATGACTTTAAAACATCATGAAAGAATCAGCAAACACAAAACCAAAGTTGTGTAATTTTACAGATATTTAAAAGATAAGTATTTATTTGAGAATAAAGGCAGATGTGTAGTTTTGTTCTAAAATATTACTAAAATTTGAAAGAACTTTTGTCTGCCAAATCAAAGTCAGTATGGCATAGCCATCATAGGAATCGTTTTGCTGTCATGTGAAGAGGAAATAATAAAACCTTCATGACAGTGTGTTCAGGTCAGTATGTGTAAAAAATGGTTTGTTGAAAGCAAGTACGTGCAATATAAGTGGCCAGTTCTTTTTCCACTATAAGTCTGTACTGTGTACATTAAAATTGCAGGTGTTAAACCAACACCGCAGTGTAGAGTTCATTCCTGCAGACCAACACTTTAACATTGAAGATTTTTCTGTGAATAGGTATTATTTTTTTTTATTTTCATTATTGTTTTGGTTCAAGAGAATCTTCACTTGCATGAATGCATATGCTCATTTTGATTGTAGAAAATAGTTAATCCCTGTTTCTCTCAGTTATTTATGACCTTTGCATTGAATCCCAGACCTTCAGTGAGGAAGCTCCAGATTTTTTTCATGGCAAACAGACTATTGGGGCTCCTACAACAAGCATCAGTGAAACACAGCCTGAGAGCCGTGCAGACTACCAATGAATTTTTTAGACCTCAATATCTGAATTTTTAAAGCACACTGCATTTTTGATGATTATTGCATAAAAGAAGCTTTCACAGGGAAAAGGTGCAGCCCTTCACTTACAGAAGCAATAGAATTAGATTGCAAATGTGACTTTTGTGCATCAACGGCCCTCACAGTTTGAACCTTTATGTCAGTGTTTGGTTGTTGACGTTGATACGTTTGACCCATGAACCCCCTGGAACTGTTTCTTGGGATAAGGGTTAGACTGGGACTCGAGGACGCAGTGTCTTGTTACACCTGCTCGTATCATGCAACCTCGAGCCTGCGATCCTTGACTTCGCTATCAATATTTAATGAGCTCTGCTAGTCACTCTTTTTGGCCTGCTTTCGTACGGGCAAGTCCAAGAAGGGAGGGGTTGGAGAAGAGGCAAGTGTTCGGCATCTTCTGTCACTGTCTGTGAGGAAGCTGAAGAGAACTCCGGAGTTTCCATTATTGATGTATGCCAGCATAACTTTCGCAATGCCGATACACTGAACCGAAGACACCCGGATTTGCCCCATTTCTCTCCTTGTGCCTCGTTTCTGGATGTTCTCAGCCCAAACCGCATGAAGGATTGTACCCAGACCGTCCAAATCAAAGTCCCTCCTCTTCTTTCTCTCTGTTCCGTCTCTGGCTCAGTACCTCTCCTCCTCCCCTCCAGCACACCTAGACCATCTCAGTCCAGCACAGGAGAGGATGCGCACCAGCGCCTAGTGGATATCCTGCTCTTTTGTTCTGCAAGATCAGAAGTGTGAGAAGACAAGTGTTTGAGGGACAGAAGAGAAAGTGAAGGAGAAATGCCACTGGGGGGGTTTGCGGGTCTAAAGGAGAAGCTCAAACCGGGGAAGGAGGAGTTGAAGAACAGTGTGGGCGACTCTCTGGGGAACCTGCAGAAGTAAGTGTGAAGGCAGTTGAATTGGAGTCTAAGCGCTGAGAGGAAGATATGAGAAGATTGCTTGCTTATATATACTGCATCCTGATTTTGGTATTGAATTAAATTCAGTTATGGGAAGGGATTTAGAATTTAGAATTGAGAAATCAACTCAAAAATGATTGAGCAGCTGATTTCTGAGATAAATCAATCATATTTCATATAAAAATATAATTGAAAAAAATGGCAAAGAATACACTATAGTATATATAAAGTACATAGTGTATAGAACGATATTATGTTTTCAAAGATTTGTGATGAGGGATGTTGGTGGTATAATTTTATTTAAAAAACTATGTTTTAATGTTTGTAAAGGTGTATTCAGAGTATTTCTACATTGCAAATTATTTCTCAAAGAAAGTAAGGAATAAATCTTAAATTCCTACGTACATTCTTATAAATATTCATATCAAAATGTTGCCACAGGATATCTTTGCTTGTCAGGGCATCTAGAAATATCACGACATTATTATGCAAAAACATAACATATTCACTTTGTATCTTGGCCAGTAATTCTAGGTGTTTTCATATATATTTAATATCTACTGAAGAGATTAAAAACCTGAAGATTTCACATTAGAGTGAAATACACGTCACATATTTCTTGCACATTGGACAGTTTTATATGTGAGATAATGTACATAATTTCCTGTGTCTGTGTAATATTGCCAGGAAATCTCTTAGAGCTTGTAGAACTAGAACTACACAATATAGAGGAGGAAAATTAATATATGGGTGCACACTAAAGTCATGCAATATTTATTTTCATCACTACTTTAAAAATTGCTTAATTTTGCAGAATTTCATTTAGATTTGTGTATAAACTAAGCATGCATAAAATGCACCATAATGTAATAAGACAAAATAGAGCATTATAATAGATGCTCAAGGGCAATACCATTTTCAAAAGCAACAAATATTATTTAAAATACTTTATATTAATACACTTAATTACAATAGCAATGACAACAATATCTAGTAAAGTACCAGCTTTTGAAAATGTACCGAAAGTGTTCATGACAGAAAATACAGTAAGTGTTTTGGTTGTTTGCCACAGACTTTATTTGAGAGAATGCAATGTTATGCTCAGATAGAATGGTATCTAAATACCTTTAATTTTTTCTTATTTTTACATTTGTTGTAGTAAAAAGTGAACAATATATTGCCTTGGCTGGATGATTATAATGTAAAAGCTGTTAATATTGGTTGATGGCAATCCTTGCACATGGTTTTGCGATGTTACAGGTGATACTGAAAACACATCTATGTCATTGATTATACTTGACTTTAATTAGTTTTTTAATCTTATGGCAATTTTAAAAATCTATACAGTCTCCACTCATACTGTTACTAAAATCAAAATGATAAGAAGTATCTTGAGAGTGTTGAATTAGTTTAAAACCAAAGATACAGAAAAATGAAACAATGTATGGAAACAATGTTTTTCTGATCTGAATAAGTGTATGTATTGTTCACAATAGAAACAAATAGTGTGTAATCCATTTCAAGAGTGTAACAGATCAGTACTTCTCCTTAAAGTGGCTTATGTGCAATAAAAATGCCACACAAACATCAGGAACAGGCTCTTGAAATGATGCTTCTTGATCCTCCATTCACAATCCTCCAGTGTCCAGCTTTTAGTGAGTCCTTCCTCTGTGTGTAGAAGAACTCAGGTGTGCATTTCAAAATAGACAGATGAAAGTAATTCCTGTGAGGTGGAGGATGAGAGGAAAGATGCAGGTTCAGTAATGGAACAGGTGCGTGCGGGCGAGATGGAGGGAGCACCAAACGCAATGTGACCTTTTCAACGCCACACTCTGGCAACCCTTGCTGGCCCCCTCCAACTCCCAGTCCATCAGTACATCACTCATAAATATGGGTATATCCCTTTCAAACAGCACTGAGTTGAATCTAGATCAGCTAAAGCTACATTTGCAATCCAAAAAAAAAACCCAGTTTTGGTTTATAAATCAGTTATGAAGTGATATAATTTAATTTTTTATCTTTTTGTCTACTGCAAGCCATGACTATTTCTAAACCATTTTTTATCCTGTGTATAGGAAGATCGATGGCTCTAATGCGGCTGAAGAGGACAACATTGAGCTGACAGAAGATGGTCAGCCAGTGGCAGCCCCTAAACGCAGCCCACCCCTTTTGGATTGTGGCTGCTTTGGCCTCCCCAAACGATACATCATTGCCGTCCTCAGTGGACTTGGCTTTTGCATATCGTTTGGCATCCGCTGCAACCTCGGAGTAGCCATTGTAGAAATGGTTAACAACAACACTGTCTACATCAACGGGACTGCCGTCATGCAGGTGAAACTAGGAACATATAAACTGAAAATACCAAATTACCATTAAGTTAGAACAAGAGGATTTTTAAACTATCAAATGTAAAGGAATAGTTCACCCATAAATGAAAATGTTTTCATTGTTTACTCACCCTCATGTTATTCCAAACAAGTATGAATTTCTTTCTTCTGTTGAACACAAAAAAGATATTTTGAAGAATGTTGGTAACCAAAATGTTGCTGGTAGCCACTGACTTCCATAGTATGGAACAAAAAATACTATGGAAGTTAATGGAAGTAATGGAATAACATAAGGATGAGTAAGTGATCACAAAATGTTCATTTTGAGTGAACTATCAATTTAAGGCTATCAAAAGAAGTAAATACAATTTTACCACACTTACCAAATTTAACATGATCTTATATCTTATCTTTATTTTTTATTAAATTGTTCTATTGACAACTCTGCTTTTATCAGTACCAAATAACAAAAAATAAAAACTTATAGTATATCTATTTTCTAACCATGCACACACACACACACACACACACACACACACACACATACACACACTCACACACACACACACACACACACACACACACAAACTGTCAACTTAATATAAATAAATATTTTACAGATAATATTTTAATTATATTTGCTTAATTTGATCATGCTTAACATTTTTCTCAAACAGTAAATGAGTCTTTATATATACATGAAATTATACACATTTTTTTTAAGAGTGGGTCCCTAGTAATCATATTCAGGGGTCCTTGGCTTGAAAAAGTAAAAAAAAAAGTCTAGATAGGCCGTTTGACTTTTTCAGCTATCAAGTTCAAAGGACCGATTTTCTTTTTTTCTGGCTTGAATTCTCATTAGTGACTTTTTAGGTAGTTGGCTGCCACAATTTCCTGTAATTTCCTGTCATAAGAAATTTTAGGAGGAAGACATGACTTGCACACACACACATAATCAGAGGTCATTTTACTATGAATGTCTTATGATAACTCATTTTTATATCATACACAGAAATGTGCATACAAAATTTGTTGTATTATTTATTACGATTCTTTTTTTATTTTATTAATTAGATAAAGCTAACGTGGTCTCCTCTAATGCTTGTCTCCTTCAGCCAGCTCAGTTTAATTGGGATCCAGAGACAGTGGGATTGATACACGGCTCTTTTTTCTGGGGCTACATTGTCACTCAAATCCCTGGAGGTTTCATCTCCAATAAGCTAGCAGCTAACAGGTGAGCCTCGTCTTGACGCACGGGCCTCCACGCCACGTTTGAAAGGCAGACGTTTGTTCCAAAATGCAACTCACATATTACATTCAGTGTTGAAAGGTGTCTGAAGACCCAAGGGACCACATGAGTGCAGTGGTCAGGGCTGTGAGGGTTAAATCTGTACCGTGTGTTGATTAGAGGGGCGATAGCAGTCTTGTAATAAAAGCCTCACAGGAAAAGAGGACATGTGGCTGACAGAGTTAATAATGAAAGATCCAGCAGTAGATCTCTCGCTGAAACGCCAGCCGCTGGAATATTACAAGTGTCACTTACACACTGTTTTGGAAAAAAAAAGAAGCAGATGGATGGATTAAATGTAGATAAAGGACAACTGAGTGAACCAAAATGACTCTCTTCTGTGTGATCCAGTGATGTAGATGCACTAGCATCATGCCTATTCAAACTGATGTTTTTTTTTTTTTTTAGCAAAGTGAATTTTGAATGGGAAAAAAAGGTCTTTGGTAATTAGTTTGCAAAAATATTGAAGGTAAAAAATTTCATAATTCGATCAGTACAATCAAGTTGGATATCCGATCAAATCTGCAAATACATGATAGATCAGGGTTTGAACCCAGGCCCCCGTAGATGCTAAATAAAAGCTGTACCACTAGACTAGTTATTTTAGTATCTTTAAGATACTATTATAGCTTTTATTAATATTTTATTATTAGTTTTTTTAGTATTAGTTATTTTTATAGTCTACATAATTTTTATTTATTTTTATTTTGGCTTTAGTTATTTTAGTACATCAAGTAAAACTAAATGAAATTGATAAATGTTGCCTTTTTTAAAGTCTTTTTAATATTTTATTTTATAACTAACTATATAGTATATAGAGAGAGAGAGAGTTCAAAAATGTTTTCCTTCGATCAAGATCCTGACTAAAACTAAAAATATTAAATTATTACTCTAACATTCATTGAAAATGATGGTTGCACTCACGCTTCAAAATTCAGTGCATTTCTAATGCATTTTGATGTCATTTTTTGATATGAAATCCTCATTACAGTATTTTTCAAGTTACAAAATTACTCTCTAGGTGTCACTAACTCATCACTTTATATGATGTCAAGAAGAAACAATTATTTTATGATTAATGTCTTTCAGAATTTCAGGACTGATGATAGAGTTATTCAATTCAGTTATTCAGATAACATGGAATTACTTATCTTCACTGTGTGCTTTTCCACAAAACATTATTTATATAAATCTATTATTTAAGGCAATTATTTAAGGTCACACTTTTTAAATATGGCTTAATTGTGACTTAATCCATGATACCAAAGTCTCTTTCTATAGTCTTTGATGATACCTGCATTAACTAACATTACTAAATGTTTCTGAATTATTCTCAGGGTGTTTGGAGCAGCCATTTTCTTGACGTCAGTGCTAAACATGTTTATTCCATCAGCTGCCAGGGTCCACTATGGCTGTGTCATGTTTGTGCGAATCTTACAAGGACTGGTGGAGGTGAGTGGCCCCCAGTAACCTTATCTTCAAACACATCATAAAATATTTACTTTTTATTATTAATTTACATGTGACATAACCTTACATATTAGCCTACATATTCATTTTAAAAGCAGTGTATTTAAAGCAGTAATCCATTCAAAACTGGCAATTATGTCAATATTGACTCACCCTCATGTCATTCCAAACACATATGACTTCTTCATTTCTGGAACACAAAAAGAGAAGAGAATGTTTTCACCATCTTCGTTTCCTAGCGAATGCTGATATTCAACCTCCAAATATTACTAAAAGCACCATAAAAGTAGTCGTGAAGTATATACTTAAAGCCATACATAGCTTTTGAGTGACGACAGACTGAAATTTAAGTCATGATTCAATATTCATGATGCCATTATATGGGTGAACTGTTCCTTTAAGTATTAATTGGTCAGTAGAATTACCCATTTTGATTAAAGACAAAGAAAGAAAGAAAGAAAGAAAGAAAGAACACTAACCGTGCATAATGTTCGCAGGGTGTCACATATCCTGCCTGCCATGGGATGTGGAGCAAATGGGCTCCTCCACTGGAAAGAAGTCGTCTGGCTACTACCTCGTTCTGTGGTGAGTAGGTTTGTGAGAGAATATTTTATTGAAAGTGTCAGGAGACACTTAATGTAACAGAACACCTCGCGGTGTTTTGTTCTTGAATGAATCAATATTTGAACGAATCGTTTGAGTGAATGATTCAATGCGTTACACAAATAGAATCACTTGATGAATTCGCAACCGCATACTAGTCCTTACAATTTTACTATGTATTTCTTTAGCAGGAATAGTAAGAATAGTATGCAGTTCCGAATTCAGCTTGTTCACTTGTTTAGTTATTGAATGAATCAATGTTTTAACGAATTATTTGAATGAATGATTCAATGACTCACTCATAAAGACACCATACCTTCTGGTGTAAGGACGTAACGTGCAGAAAAATGTGACTGAAAACTTCCAAATGTTTCCTCTGTTTTACTGTTCTGATGTTCATCACGCTTTTTTAAATATCAAATTTAATGCTTCTGTTATACAAATGTGTCTGTACCTGCGGCTGCAGTAGAAGTAAACACTCAAGAAGACAGATGCTCAAAAATCATGCTCACAGTCCAGTTGACCAGTGGACTGTGGGTCTATATTCCAATGCTCATTACGCCTCAAATGCATTAAAACAGCCGTCTTTCACAATAAACAGGTGCCATGACAACCTGTGCTTCAAACAGCTCTTGACATGACCACTAAATGAAGATGGTCTGCACACATACCTTCTATGTGAAAGAGGCTTTCTTCTGTTGACACAAACGAAGCAGCACCCTCTTCTATGTTCAAAAGCTCACTCGAGAATCCTTTCCTACACCAAACAGGAAGGTTTACAAGTGCATCCAGTAATAAAATATGCATTAAGAGACACCTTTTCATTAAAATCCCATTTCCTGCAGCTGCCAGCCTGTCTTTCAGGCAGAGGCACGTGTTGAGCTGAGATCTGGAGTTGTTGCACATGTAACTGAGCAGACTACTCTGTTACTCCGTGAGTTTGATGAGGGACTTGAATCCTGGCATTGGTATTTATTGCTTAAAAGTTCTTATAGCTTGACAACTTAAGTAAATAATGCCAGAATCTTCATTTTTGGATGAACCATTCCTTTAAAAATTCACTCAAATATATGAGAATCTGAAGGTAAATTCAGAAGTTACCACATTAAAATGAGCAAAACTAATTCTGCTCTCTCAAAGCTGAACCAAACCAATCATGCCAGTTTTCCTCTGGCAGTTGTGAGGCAACCCCCGCAATGGCTTCAAATTATTGAACTGTCATGTGAAGGGAATATTGCAGGTTGATTAATGCCCTCTCTCTTAATTTAACTTTCTTAATTAAGTTTGTGTGTGTGTGTATGTGTGTGTGTTCTGGTTGACAGGATCTTATGCAGGAGCTGTGATAGCCATGCCACTGGCTGGAATATTAGTGCAGTATGTAGGCTGGCCCTCTGTCTTCTATATATATGGTGAGTTTAGGGTAAGCCTTTGAAATGTTTTGGGAAAAAATGACACTGAAAATGAAAATCTGAGTGATGACATTTATTAACTGATTTGCACTTTATGACACATTTGCCAGACTTTAATCAATCAAAATAATTTATATTCATATTAGTGCTGGGCAATGATTAATCGTGATAAATTGCATCCAAAATAAAAGTTTTTGCTTATATATGTGTACTGTGTATATATTTATTATGTATATCTAAAGACACACATACAGTATATAAGCATAACATATTTTTCTTAAATATATACATGCATGTGTGTGTATTTATATATACATAATAACTATACACAGTACACGCAGATATATTATGTACAAAAAAAAGTAATTTTGGATGCGATTAATTGTTGCCCAGCACTAATTCATATTAAATCCCAGTGAATCACTTTTAACTGAATCAAATCAAGCTTAATTCAACTAAATAGAATGGAACTGAACTGAATAAAGGTTAAAAAAGGGGGGTTTGCAACAAATGCCATAGAAGAACCATTTAGGAATCCCCAAAGAACTTCTCTTTTTTCTTGATTTTTTCTTTTTTACATTTTAATAATCTAAAGAACCTTTAATAAAGAATAATTTGTCCAGTGAAAAGGTTTGATGGATATTCTTTATGGTACCATACTGTAGATGCCAATAAAGCACCTTTACTTTTAAGAGTAACAGTGACATGATATAAATACAGAGTGAGTTATCCTGAATAGATGGCAAAAAGTAGTAAATGTATCAGTCACTAAATATACTGCATTTAGTGAATCCTTGATGTCCACTGTAATGTGTTCATTTGTAATCTTACATTTCAAAGCTGCAGTGTTAAAGTGATGTGTGGTTCTGTTCTCACATCCAGGTGTGTTTGGCATAATATGGTATACTTTCTGGCTCTTGCTGGCTTATGACAGTCCAGCAATCCATCCCACCATCAGTGAGGAAGAAAGGACATACATCGAGACCTCTATTGGGGAAGGAGCCAGTTTAATGAGTGCTACTGAGGTAGTCCAAAGTCTTCTTTCATGCATTTGGTATAATAAACTGTATCAATTTAATGTTAAGATAGCAATATAATATCCTTAAAGGGATAGTTCACCCAAAAATGAAAATTCTATCAATTACTCACCCTCATATCGTTCCAAACCCGTACAACCATAATTTTATGAAGCTACGAGAATACGTTTTGTGCGCAAAGAAAACAAAAATAACAATTTTATTCAACAATTAGTCTCTTCCAATGCGTCACCCTATAGCGTCTTTTTGGAGAGTATCACATACGTAAACAACGTATGTACGCGGATATGTTGTTTACATTCAGATCAAAGTGTTAACTACGTAAACAGCGTATCCGCATATGGTGCTGCTGACACAGAATAGCATACGTTGTTTACGTATGTGATACTCTCCAAAATGACGCTACAAGGTGACACGAAGGAAAGGGATTGTTGAATAAAATCGTTATTTTTGTTTTCTTTGCGCACAAAAAGTATTCTCGTAGCTTCGTAAAATTATGGTTGAACCACTGATGTCACATGGATTATTTGAACGATCTCCTTGCTACGTTTCTGAGCCTTGATCGTGTTAGGATCCTTGCTGTCTATGGAGCGTCAGAGAGCTCTCGGATTTCATCAAAAATATCTTAATTTGTGTTCCGAAGACGAACGAAGGTCTTACAGGTTTGGAACGACATGAGGGTGAATAATTAACGACAGAATTTTCATTTTTGGTTGAACTATCCCTTTAAATGCTTTGTAAAAACTGCATTTTTGCTTTTCAGAAATTTAAAACTCCTTGGCGTGAATTCTTCACATCTATGCCTGTCTACGCCATCATTGTGGCAAACTTCTGCCGTAGCTGGACCTTTTACCTCCTGCTCATTAGTCAGCCAGCTTACTTTGAAGAAGTCTTTGGGTTCCCCATCAGCAAGGTGGGCTGTTATGTGATTTAAAGTTACAGAATCCTCTGTTAATTTAACAACCACAATTCACTCTAGAAACAGGCTAACTACATGAAGTCGGGCTGTTTCAGGTGGGCATTCTGTCAGCGGTGCCACACATGGTGATGACGATCATTGTGCCGATAGGAGGCCAGCTGGCTGACTTCCTGAGGAGTCGGAAAATCCTCTCTACTACAACCGTGCGCAAAATTATGAACTGTGGAGGTAGGCAAAGTCCCAAGCTCACACCATTGGTTGAGTTCTTGTGTTTAAAGACCTGTTTCCATTAATAACGATAACTATAAAGACATAGTGTTGACCGACCCTTAGGGGCCATTCACACATTTTTGTAAAAATGCAATACGCAGAGCAGTTGAATGGAAAAAACGAAAGGTCTAGGAATTTTTAAAGTTGAACTTGTCGTTTTGGAACGCTGTGTCTGTGCAAGACGACTGATGACTAACTTCTGCCATCATCCACAGGTTTTGGCATGGAGGCCACGTTGCTCCTGGTAGTTGGGTTCTCACACACACGTGCAGTGGCCATCTCATTTCTCATCCTGGCGGTGGGCTTCAGTGGATTTGCGATATCAGGTGACGCATGAGACAGGTGTCAGTCATCAGAGTTCCAGTCAACATAATCCTCTGTCATTTGGCTTTGTTTGATTCTAACCTTTTAAATTTCTTTGTGCTTATGCCACATCTCCAGTTTCAATAATGCGGGTTGCTCAGTTGTAATAAAAGAACAAAGTAGAAAGTGCATGGTGATAGAAGCTGGAGTATTTGTTTCTAAAATTACACAGAAGTAGGTCTAAATATGTGAAATGTATTTCTATTCTTTGACACAGGATTCAATGTAAACCATCTGGACATAGCTCCTCGCTATGCCAGTATTCTTATGGGCATCTCTAATGGAGTAGGTACCCTGTCTGGAATGGTGTGCCCCCTCATTGTTGGAGCACTTACCAAACACAAGGTATTTAACTTCATCAGCTTATGCTTATGCATAAAAAAACATAATACTATATGCACAAACAATTTTTTTAACTAAAAGATACAATCACACGCAAATAGCTTCCTTCTTTCATGATGAAGTCATTTTCCTTATATTAGATAAGGGAAATTTTTTTAAGTGTGTAAATATTCCTGGATATTCAAAAATATGACTATATAGGCCTATAACATTGGTGCTCAACTAGGGGGCCTCAGCACACTTCTAAGTGGGCCACAATATGGCTAAAAAGTATAAAAGTCTAAAAGTATTCAAATTAATAAATTATTATGCATTACATATCATTATAAAAATATCTCTTTAAGGTAACAGTTGGCTATGCTCAACTATGGACAGTTTAGTGAAGTTGTTATATAAAAAAGGAAAGTAATCAGAGGTTGTAGGTTAAAACCCCAGAAATGGTGATTCATAAACTATAAAGCTAACAAGTTCACCCTCACCTCTTTTGCTTTGGAACAAGATACTTAACTTTAAATTAACCCTTGAACGACAAATAAGCAAATTGAATGTGCATTTTTGTTTTCCACAAATATATTGCATATCCTCATTACATTTCTATGTTCTCAACAGACTCGCCTGGAGTGGCAGCATGTCTTTGTGATTGCTTCCATGGTGCATTACACTGGCGTGATCTTCTATGCCATCTTTGCCTCTGGTGAGAAGCAGGACTGGGCCGATCCTGAGAACACCAGTGACGAGAAATGCGGCATCATCGGGGAAGATGAGCTGGCTGATGAGACCGAGCCCAACAGCGACAGTGCCCTGGCCACAAAGCAGAAGACCTATGGAACCACAGAAACCTCTGCAGGCCGCAAGCAAGGCTGGAAGAAGAAGAGAGGGGTGACCATGCAAGCAGACGAAGATCACGGATCAAATCATTATGAAAATGGGGAATATCAGAATCAGTATCAATGACATTTTGGTCATCAGATGCCCAAGACTGAGACCTGAGGTGTAGGAGTATTTATTTAAGTAACCTACCCTGGGAATACAACATACCACCTGACATTTGACACAACAGTATATTTGAGTTGTGAAGAAATATTTTGGATGGCTTCCTTTATGATTTCACCCTGCTGTAGAAGCTGAAGGAACAGTCACATGAGAATGATCTGTGAGTAGTTAATTTGACAGCTGTAGGCAGACATAGTTTCAGCTCAAGTCTATACTACCTGTTTAAAAGTTCAGTACAATATTTTTAAAGAAATTAATATGTTTTATTCAGCAAGGATGCATTAAATTGGTAAAAAATGACAGTAATAACCTTTATAATGCTACAAAAGATTTCTGTCTCATTAAATGCTGTTCTTTTAAACTTACTTTTTATTAAATCATTTCTATTTATTAAATAATGTTTTTTTTTCTTGAGCACCAAATCAGCCTATTAAAATGATTTCAGAAGGATCATGTGACACTGAAGACTGGAGTAATGGCTGATGAAAATTCAGCTTTGCATCACAGGAATAAATTACATTTTCAAATGTATATAAAACCGAAAACAGTTACTTTAAATATTTTTACCTTATTTTTGATCAAATAAATGCAGCCTTGGTGAGCATAAGAGAATCCTACCCAAAAGGTCCTTAAAAATCTCTGAATATCATTGCATTAATAAATATCAAACCATGTGGCATCTCCTAACAAATGTTTCTAGACTTTTTCTCTAAACCTTTTTTTTTGTTGTTGTTGTTGTTGCAAATATTCCTAACTAAATATTTGGTTTTTTAAAATAGGTTAAAATGGATTATTTTAACTATATTTATTTTATCATTTAAAAAAAATAAATTCCACTTGATTTGATATTTTGTGAGGATGCAATGACATTCATACATTTTTAAGATGGGCACAAGTGTCCAGATAGTTTTGAGGACATTGTAATTCAGTCTAGCAACTTAACAAGAACAAACAAATAGCTTTACAGTAAAACAGACAATGAATAAATTGAACTCAATTTTAAATCATAATTTTGTTCCAAAGTCTTTTTATATCTACCGTACTACAAGGCTGACAGCAGAATATGCATCAGTTCTTTTTTATTTTATGAGTTTATGTTTTGATTGTTGTCAGCTATGCAAAGAAAGCAGGTGTATAGTGCATAAACAGGTTAAAGAGTCAGAAACATTTTTCTGTGCCTCCATGGCTTTTCTTGCATGCAGTTGTGCAGCCTCCACAAACCTCTTTGCTGAATTCAACACATCTCAGAAAATATTGTTTTATCATAAAAGTTAATAATGGTCAGAAAAGGGATGTGTATTTAGTGGAATTCCTTTTAAAAATGCAGTATGTCCACCATTAATATCTCATAGTTGAGTTTATCGTTTACATATGCGTAGGTGGAAGAGCTTGGATGGAGTTTATGTTTGGTTGAATATGTAGAGATTAACCATTTTAGTACTTATAAAATTGAATATGGATATCAAAAAAGAAATGATCTGCAATGTGCCTGATTTTTTTTCTTTTTTTTGCACAATACCTGTTGAAAAAGACATTTCATTGCTTACATGGATGTCAAGATGATTGTTTGAAATGTGCACTTTACCATTGCATCACTGTAACTGATGTCTCTTTAAGTGTTTATTTGGAGGAGAATAAAAAAAAAAAAATCTTTCAATTTATCTTTTACTTATATGTGATAAAAACATTGCTGACATAGTAGTGTTTTAATATAGCTCAGATAGCATGCATAATTGATTCTCTTTGGCACATACATTAGATTACAGCAGCGGCTGCTCTTCTGTTTAAATAGCATCTTACACTATTAATGAGTTGAGTGTGGAACAAATGAAATTGAAGTAGACGTAACCGAGCCTTCGGACTCACGACATGTTCTTTCTCAGAGAGAATAGATGCATGTTTATGCTGGGATGCTTAAATTGGCTTACTTTGTCTTTGTTGGGAGCTGACAGAACTCTCCTGGTTTCTGTCATGTGGGAGTAAACTTCCTTCACATTATCGCTATTCTTATGTTCACAGCAGCATTTTACAGTGTACAACAAATTAGTCTGGCCACCCAAAGATTACTTGGCAACAAAAATTGCAGATTTTTAAATAATCTCTTTACTGGGGCAGGACATTCAAATTTTAAACACACACACACACACACACACACACACACACACACACACACACACACACACACACACATTGTTCTGCTATCCTTGTGGGGACTCTCATTGGCATAATGTTGTTCTGCTGTACAGACCGTATTTTCTATCGTCCTACACCAACACTACACCTTAACCTACCCCTTACAGGAAAATTTTGTGCATTTTTACATTTTCAAAATACTTCATTCTGTGTGATTTATAAGCTTGTTTACCCGTGGGGACCTCAATTTAGGTCCCCACCGTGACACAAGTCTCCATGAGGCTGTGTGTATTCAGGTCTAAGTCCCCACCAGGATAGAAAAAACAAGTACACACACACACACACACACACACACACGTCTGGTTTGCTATCCTTATGGGGACTCTCCATAGGCGTAATGGTTTTTCTGCTGTACAGACCGTATTTTCTATTGCCCTACACCAACCCTACACCTAAACTTAGCCCTCACAGGAAACTTACTGCATTTTTAGATTTTCAAAAAACTTCATTCTGTGTGATTTATAAGCTTGTTTACCCGTGGGGACCTCAATTTAGGTCCCCACCATGACACAAGTCCCCATGAGTCTGTGTGTATTCAGGTTTAAGTCCCCACCGGGATATAAAAACAGGCACACACACACACACACACACAAACACTTTATCACAGAAAACTGGACGGTTTTACATTAAAAGAAAAAAAAAGAAAAGAAAAAAATCAATTCAAATAAAAAAGTAACTACATTGCATAAAAAAATTAGAAAAAAAAAATTAGAGCACCCTTACCGGTGACAATATATTAATAAAGAAACAATTGAACTAAGGAGTGTGATCTCCCTTGATGGGCTGGAGTTGTTTAAATATTATACTAGTTTTTGTTCATATTTTGAATTAGCTTTTATTTGTATATTTTTCCTTTTAAGTTTTAATTTTAGTTTAACATCTTGTAATTTTGTTTGTGCTTGGCATGTTTTATTTTTTAATCACTTTTTTTTTTTAATTAATTTATTTTTTAGTTTAAGTTTTAGTTCAGTTTTATTTTTATTGTTATTTTATTTTTATTTCCAATCAGTAACTTGAACTTATTTCAATTTGTTGCCATGTAAGGCAATATTTCTCATTTTTGTTTAGTATAAGTTTTTCATTTAAATATTAATATTTGTTATTTTCACTTTATTTTAAGGAATAAAATAGCTTTTAACAGTTTTACTTGCATCAAATGACCCTGTTGCCTTGCCATGTTTCATACAAATATTTAAAAAGCCTCTTAATGCAAATGATATTTTATCCATTTTAGAATAGAACATTACAGAAAACATTTAATGTTACTGCCACCATAAAATGTGCAATTTCAGTGCCATCATCATCAAGCATAAACCTTGTGCAGCTCTTCTGTTATTCAGCCTTCACATTCACTAGTTCCAGTAATATATGTTTGAATTCAGCGCACCATATTTTGATTTGTTGGTGGGGTGTTACGTGTTAACAGGTCTTTTTTAGGTAAATCTTGGGAAAGTTCAAGGTTGTGGACCTTGTTATGGTGTGTAATGGCATTTTTTGTGCCACAGTCCTTGAAAGCTCATGTTTAACATGCTGATATGAAGCCTCTCGCCGGTTTGTACTACTGTTTGATGGTCTTATCTCTACATCTAGCTTTTATGGTTTGATGTGTGGTTCTAAAATGGTAAGCACTTTTTATTTGAGATTAACTACCAGATGTCAAACAAAGTAAGAGGCTTTGAGTGATAGCAACTCTCCATGCTTCTCTGAAGCGCAATGTTTCATGTAATTACTCAGAAAGTTTCAGAGAACATTGCTGAGAATTTCGGACATTTTAGTTTGCTTTGGCTTGGGTTTATCAAACCACATAGAGAAAGATTAAGCGATGGACACCTCACTATGATATTAAACATATTCAAGTTCAAATTTCTTAAATAAACGATGGACGTCCTGTTAAAAACGCCCATACTGTAGTGCTGTGTGACTCACAAAATAGCTGAAGAGTTTGATAATAGTTTTTTAATGGAGCCATGAATGTGTCCTTCTCACAAGGCCATCCATACCTCCCCCACCCTCCACTGCTCCACAAACAGCCGCCAGCCCATAGCCGCGAGGTTTTGTTTATTTCAGAGTGCTGTCTGTTGACTCAGAAGGGCCCTCTGTGGATGGAGCAACAGCCGGTAAATGATTAAGAGCTTGTTTTTAGATACATTTGCAATTATAGCGAGACGCTGGTCTTCATCACGTTTTGGTCAAATTACAACTCACAAGTGGGGTGTGACTCATGTAAATGTTATGGCATAGAGAACACATTATATCATGTATGCATTTGTACACTGAAAAAAAAATGGAGTAGGATTTAGTTTGAAACAGTTTTCATTTAGAAATTGCAAGTAACTTTCACAAATAATTACAAAGAAATGGCAAGTAACCTTGAACATGAAAACTTTAAGTAGAAAGACTGAAGGAGCATTAATTGCAAAACATATTCCAGTATATTTTTTACAACTTTGAAAAATGACTTTTTTTACAGTGTATTAATTGACTCAGCATAGTACAACTACAGAAATATTTTTAACTTAAATTTTTTTTAGAGAAAGATATGGCAGGGGTTTTGTAAACAGCATCTAAATAAAACATGTGGAGGTTATATTTTCATTACATTTTAAAAATGTGTTAAATTTGCATGCAAATAGGGAAAAAACTGTCATAAATTATTTATTTAGTAAGAGGACCCAACTCTAAAAATTTGAGCACCCTTATTGATGATAAAAACAATGAATAAATTAATACAAATTAATAATGTGCTGAATTAAGGTGTGTTATGTTCTCCTTTGATGGTTTGCAGAGTTATTATTTTTAGTATTATTTTAGTATCATTAGTTTTTTTAATCTTAAATTTACTAAATTTATTTATCTTTTTGTTTTATATATATATATATATTTTTTTTTTGTTTGTTTGTTTGTTTGTTTAATTGTTAATCATTTTGTTATTTGTTTTGTTTTTGTTTTTTAAATATTACTATTTAGGTTTATTTTTTACTTTAGCTGTAGTTTAGGTTTTAGTTCACTTTTATTTATTTCCTTTATATCCAAATAGTCATTTTATTTATTTTTATTACATTTATTTCATTTAGTCCCCAAGGAAACATTTCTAATTTTCATTTAGTTTTTCATCTAAATATTTACATTTCAGTTTATTTAAGCTGAATAAAAATATTTTGTCATAAATTTCTTATTTCTTTAGAGGATCCAACATAGTACAAAAAAGATTTTTAGGACTGCCAGTTTTATTTTATTATTTATTTTATTTTCGAAAAATGTAGAATGAACAACCATAATAAGGTAACATGTTTTCTTATTAATTTAGATTAAGATTAATATATTAATGAAAATTATGATGTATTACTAAAAAAAATCCTTGATTGAATAAAGATTGAAACCCTTGATCTAAACTAAACGACATATTCCTACAGTCTCAAAGTTAGGAAAATGATGCAAACATATCTTGTAAATATGCATTTCAGAGTATATTTTTAGAGCGTCTTTAAGAAGCAGTCTATGCAACAGATTTTAAATTTAATTCTAGAAATTGAGACTAATGTCAGCCTGCCATGTGTTGCAAAATGTGTCATCATCCCCATTTAAAACAGTTGCAGTAATTGGTTATTGGGCAATTCATCAGACCCCGAAGTAGACTACTGTTCTCTTCAGCTCCACATTAAGCACACTAATATCCCACAATATGTAATATAACCAAAAGGCAATGCATAATTCTTGAACCAAACTATCAAAGATCAAGCACATAATTCGAAGACAAGTATCAGATATCAAAGTTTTCAGTGATGAGCTAAAACAGAGCAGGTGTATTTCTATCCAAACGCTTTAAATTACATGAGAGACTAGCATCATTGAGTAATAATTGTGTTTACATGAGTGTTAGGGTATGTGTGCCTGCATCGGTTGGGAATGCGTTGGGAAGAAGGGTGTGCTGTACTGGTTATCTCTCGCTATTAAGGAGGTAATGCTGCATTTGTAGGCCTGTCAGCCAAAGTTTGGAGCTGATGGGAGAGGGAGGAACTGCTAGTACTCATGAAGAGAAACAGATAGATAGTTTAATTAATAACCACTGTCCTGTTTCCCCATGACCCCAGCCTCTCAGTCTAGTTGCTACACAGTATCAGCTTGATGCTTATGATGGCTTCAAATATCAAGACACGGCCCAGGAGCACACAGCGTCTGATAGATTAATAGGTAAGAAAATTATATTTCTGATACTTGTTAATAAAAATAAATCATCTATTATAGCTTACTATTACTTGATGATTGGGTGACTGGGGCGAGTGTGGAGATTTATTGATTGGAAATGGCACTATGTTATGGAGACCCTCCGTGTGTACTAGCATGTAAGCTCATGGGAAATTACAGGCTGGATTTATTATAGTTTTATGAAGGAAACTGGTTGTTGTGACTTATGTATCAATCAATAACGCTAATGGTTGAGGCCTGGTTTCATGGTAATTTGTGACACTGTGGCCTCGTTACATATCCTAAATCACACCGCTGTGACTTTTCTTAAAAGAACCAATGTTTCCTCTTGTATTATTTATGCTGTGAATGTAATAAAACAGCATTGTTGATAGAAAAAAGCATTGCTGCTGTCGCTAGAATTGCTTTGAACATAAGCACACATGCTAATGTTGATACTAAGATCTTCCTTGAATGCCTAAAAATAATAATAATGAATAAATAATGATGTTTTTTGGCATGAATAATGGGAAAATGATTCATATATAGCAACCTTTGTTCACACTAGCACTTATGTAGGAAGTATGAAGGTGTTCAGTAACTGATGCTGAGGACTAATTTCTGAACTTTTAAAAAACAAATCTTCCCTGAATGCATTATAACTTGAATAAATAATGTTTTTGTCGTGGATTATGTGAAAATGATTCATATATGTGGGTGATAAAACTATGAGTCAGAAACTATGAAACAAACTGAAGCAAACTTCTGTTTTTAGCAGAAACAAAAAAATGAAACTTTGAAACACCTTTTACAATTTTACAACTACGCATCAGAATGTTTTGTCCTAGTCAGATGACATTTCTAAAAATAGATTGATCATAACTATAATGAGACTTTTCTTAAAACAACTATTGTTTCCTTTTGATGGGAACATCATAAAACTGCACTGTTGAAAGAAAAAGAGCATTGCTGCTGTTTGCTGATATTTTATCTTCAACAGAATACTGCTAGAATACGGTTTCAAATGAACATAAGTAGACATGCTAGTATCAATATTTTAAGAATAAAACTTCCATAAGTGCATAATGTGAAAATTAATGAATCACACCATACACACCATTAATGACGCTTTGCTAAATTTATATAAAACGTGCATGAGTATGAAAACAAGTTCACATGCATCATGTTTTACTTCTTGGATGAGTTCACTGTGTTCAGTTTATGGTTTCTTAAAATAATAGTGCTGTGAAGTTAAGTAATTAAAATCTTGTTTCATTGTGCTAAAAGTTAAAGTAATTAAAACCTCATTTAAAGTTCCAGTGTAGCTAAACTTCTGAAAAGTAATCTAATTTTAGATTTCATTTTAGCCACATACTGTAGGCGAACACAAAATGATGTAGACGTGTTCCCTCCATACCTGTCAGGATAATAAAAAGTTTAAAACTTAAACTAAGGAGTGTCAAAAACTTGTTTGGTCTAACCTCTGAGATTCCAGGATGAAATATTGTGGAATGATAACATAATATTTTGAAAAATCCAAAAGAAGACGGTAGTTCAGCGTTAAAAAACATGGAAAAAGCAGATATTATAAAATCCAGTGCCAGACTCTATACAGTGTGTTGAATATAACGTCCAGAGTTGAAACTGGAGCAAAGGTCCCTGCAATCAACTGTAGCATTTCCAGTTAAAAAACAATCATTTGTTAGAATACTATGTTCTAGATTTCTGATATGACTTCAGGACCTTGTCCTCCTAATCTCAAGGAAATCTAAATGAAATCTGAATGATGTGGTATAAAACTTCACGCGTTAACTTCAATCAGTGATTTTTTTTCTTGAGGAGCAGCATCTACTATATTGCGTCAATACCTTAATTTGCAATAAAACCTGCCTCCATTTGTAAAGCAACCACTTCCTCCATTTGTTTCTGTCTTGAAGAAACAGGATTAACCCCATCATTCACTTCCATCCTGGACTGAGGGATCTTTGGACGCCAAGACTTAACACACAGGCTTCTGAATGAATGAGTGGGTGGGCCACGACGTCAATGTGGTGGGACCTTTACAGATCCCACCCAGTGATGCATTCCCCCTATCAGAGAGCTCACACTTTTTTGGTGAGTATATTGGAAATTCACATTAATTTCTTTCCTATCATGCTAATGCTATCTTTGCCATGGTGGGTGATGAAATAAAACTATGAGTCAAATGCAAATTTCTATGAAGCAAATTTCTGTTATTAGCAGAAGTGAAACTGTCACCTTTAATTTTATAACCACGCGTCAGCATGTTTTGTCCTAGACGTTTATAAATCTGGATCGATCCTACCTGTAATAAGACAGGGAATTGTGACTGTCAGGTTAATGAGCAACTATAGCAACCTTTGTTCACACTAGCACTTATGTATGAAGTATGAAGATGTTCAGGAACAGTAATACTTTGTGAAAAGGGACACACAGTCACATGCTGAGGAGTTGAAGGAACAGTTGGATGGTTAAGAATCATTACGGCTAATAATCATCTGTACCCTTACTGGGTCACATTGAAATGGCCATGGTTCAGGAAAAGGCTTCAGGTCAGTACCATCTCATGATACTGAAGCAGTCGTCATATTTTGTGTTGTTGACGAAAATGTAGTGTAGATATAGTACAAAAGTTTTAGACGTCTTGTTTACTTTAAAATTACTGAATTGCCAATGAGAATTCAATGAGTTTTTCACAGTTCTGGAAAAGTTGTCATTGTTAGCAACTGGACTACATACGTTTTTCCATAATTGTTAATAATGAACACAAACATAGAAAAAGAGCTGACGACCTGATGGAGTTTGGTTCGAAATATGCACATATATAACACTTTTAGGTATTCTAACTTTATTTCTAGCATCGTGTTCTGAAATAGGTCAGACCTGTAGTTTATAACGCAATACGTAACAAAGTGCATGTAAAGTTCTCAGTGTTGCCACAAGTGGTGCTGTAGCAGTTATTAGAGTGAACAGTCTTCTTTTATAGTCAGTTTCTCAACTATTGAAATAGAGACAGATTGCAATTTAACAAGTAGCAACAGATCTTTGTAAAAACGTAGGAATTGGACTATTCATCGGTTGTTGATTGAATGGAAGCAGATCTGAACTGTAAGAAAGGGGCGGGGCTTACGTGAACAGAGAAGTTGGTCATTTCACGGGAAGATCGAGCTCAAAATAAAGTAAACAAACACGCATGGATGAATCATTCACAGTAAGATCTATAAGATGCATTTAGAAAATAGATAAGGTGAGTTTCCATTTTTTGCTAACTTTAATGCCATAGAGATTATAGCGCCCCCCTGTAGTACAGACCAATACATTGACTAAGCACTTAAGCATGCGTATGTGTACTTGCATAAAAGTATGTTTCTGGCCTTGTTTAATAATATAGAGTCAAAACAGTATGTAAGTGAATGGGTTACACTTTATTTATAGTGTGTGTATATATACGTATACATATATATATATATATACTATTATAGTGTAATTATAGATTTAAGTACTGAGTAATATTAATTTACTACATGTACTTACTATATGGTTTGGGTTAGGATTAGGGTTACTTGCATGTGATTACGCATAATTTATTGTTATTATAATAGTAAGTACATGTAACGTGTAACAAGGACACCTTAAAATAAAGTGTTACTGTGAATGCCTTTAAACCTACGTCCAACAAACTAAAAGTGCACTCAACTGTCAAATTATGAAGGAAAAAAAAATCAAAAGTGATCATAAAAACAGTAATAGTGTGTAAATCCAGAGAGCTTTAGTTAATGATTGCTTGTTTTATTTCTGGGTGTGTTTGACTTCTGTATTATATACATTTCACACAGTCTACTGCTACTAGTTGGATAGAGGCTGATTATGTTCCTAGATGGTTTTTAATACAGACATATGAGGAGATCTTAATGACTCTGATGGTGTCTGCAAGGTAACAGTACCTCAGCGTGTTGTAGTTTCACTAATCGTCATGTTGGCGTAAGACCTATTAGCACTCCGTGCTGGGCTAACAGTAAAGTGAACTTGAGCTTTGCATCTCCATGACACACGTAAACTGACAAGCTCCGCTCACTCCTGCCATCTTCTCCTCAGATATTCTGGCAGAGCAGAACAGTCCTTTGCTACAGGACCAGGAGGTCATGCCCTTCACCAGCTATCCCAGCACGCAGTACACCTCGGTGGAGCCCTCCATGTCATCACCATCATACTACTCCAGTCAGCACTGCTACCCACAGTACAGTGGGGAGGAGTGGTACTCTCCATCCACCATGTTTGAGATGAGGAAAGGACCATTGGAGGGCGGCTTTGATAATGAGCTGGACGAGTCTTGCCCTGTTGTCCCGACTGTGTGTAAAAGAACCAGACACGCAGCCCACTCTGGAAGGAGCAAAGGCGAGGAATTGTGTGTTGTCTGTGGAGATAAAGCATCAGGGTATCACTACAATGCACTCACATGTGAAGGATGTAAAGGTGAATGCCATAATTTGCAGTATTTTTGCTGCCATTTTCAGTCACAAAACATGTATTTCTGAACAAGGTTTTCATAGAGTCGGGAGCCAAGAACTGGTTCTTATTCAGAATCAATTCTATTTAAAAACAATAGCAGGACTGAAAGTTTTAGCACATTTCGGAACCACATACTAAAATACTCTTGTCAGTGATTCAAGCACTACTTACTGAATCAACAGTGTGAAGCAGACAGTGTGTGCAGTCCAGTTCCTGAATGACTGAATCTTACAATCTGATTCCTCTAGTGAATCAAAACCATACACCACAACCAGTAGTCCGCTTGCAGAATGGATGAATCCTACATGCCAGTTCTTCTTAGGGAAACAAAACCTTGCAATGCAAGAAAGTGCAGTCTAATTTCTGAACAAATTAATCATATCAGTTCTTTTTAGTGAATCAAAACCATACAGTGCAACCAGCGTAGTCCAATTCCAGAACAAATGAATCTAATGACTCTGATCTTTTAGTAAATTATAAAAACATATAGTGCGACCAGTGTAGCCCAGTTCCCAAATGATTGACTCTAATGAGTCAGCTCTTTTAGTAAATCAAATATATACAACACAACCAGTCTAGTCTGATTCCCAAACAAATTACTCTAATGAGTTGGTTCTCTTTAGTGAACCAAACACATATAGCATACAACTGTATATGTGAGATCAGTATAGTTACTGGCAGGTTGTTTATATAACAACAAGTAGTTAAAAAATTTTTTGTCAGTAATATTTCATTTCTAAAAAATAGTTCAATTGCTGAACTATGTTATTATGACACCGCTAATAAGGCATTAAAATAATTTAAATCTTTTGCGAGAATTGTTGTACATTCATTTATTATTCATTATTCTCATAATTTGGCTATGTGATTTTTTTTAAAAAACATTGGCTCAACCAATGGAATGAGTTCAGGGCTATTTGTTGATAAAGGCATAGAAATTGCACATTTAACCTTAAATTCCAAATATAGCTTTGCATTTTATACATTTATTTGATATATACTGTAACAATGTACAGTTGCACCTTTGTTCTGTGACCTCACCCTTGAACCTTCATAGATACTGTATATTGTACCCATGGTTACATAGCTTATGAAGGACGTAATAATTGACATGGAACCCCATGTGCCAAATTTAGCTCTTTGGAAAATCATTGGCTGAATGACTGCAAGTGTAATTCCACCTGTGCATGGACAATGCCCAAAGGGCAGATGCTAGGCTATGTGTCCCAAGTCCCACAGGCTTGGCTGGGTTTGGTGCTCCTTCACGTTCAATTTGGATTGGGTTCCCTCTCAGCTTTCTGCTGAATAATAATGTAGGCAACTAGAGCCACATGCCACCATGCAAAGTTAATGTGTGTCATTGTGCTCATGGGCTCATGCTGGAATAATTACCTGTTCCCAAAACAACTGCACATGTTTGTCTGCTGCCTAGAACTGAAAATCGAGCATCCAAGAGTATCTGTATTACAGTACTGAATGTAATGTCTTAAACATTACACCATACCTTACATGGGCTGCAATGAACCTATTCCTTGATCTGTGTTTACAAAGTGGCCTTCTTGTTTCTCCTAATAGTTTAGACTTATAGGGTAGCCACTCTTGCTTCTAATTTTTTTTATTATGGTTTTCAAAATTAGAGAATAGTTTGATTACTATAATCCCGGTAATACTTTGGCAATACGTACAAAAGTATGTCATGCAAATAAGGCAATTTGAATTTGAAGCAATGAAATCTGCTCCTGAATGCTTTTGTATGTCTATTCTTGCCATCTGTCATCCACTGTGTCGAACTGTAAAACAACTCTTAATATGATAGGGGAAAAAATTACTTATTTACCAAAACAGTTATTAATTTGTGACACAAAATTTTAATTTGGGTCAATTGATAGAGGTACAATGTTAAATGCTAAAAAAGCTAAATGCCAATAATTAAATGCAATTTCTGTCCTCGTAAAACCATGAAAAATGCAAAAAGGTAAAAAAAAAAAAACCCTAGACAAATGCATGTAACTACTGAGATTCAAGAGACATTTAGAAACCAAAATTTTTCTATGTAGCCTATTTTAGAATTACATATCGTTTAAGCTTCACAGTTCATGGTAATATTAATAAATTTCTATGTTTTGTAACATTTAGCTTTCTCAGTTTTTCTGTATTGATTCACTACATGATGGTATATGAAAAATCTGGATCCTGAGTCCCAATATACTATATGTGAAATGTGTGGCATATTGAACATGCTGTGCTATTTCTTCCAGGTTTCTTCAGAAGGAGCATTACAAAGAATGCTGTATATAAATGTAAGAGTGGAGGAAACTGTGAGATGGACATGTACATGCGCAGAAAATGCCAAGAGTGTCGACTCAGAAAGTGCAAAGAGATGGGCATGCTGGCAGAATGTGAGTAAGAGCACTGTAAACATTATAAAACGTTTTCCTGCTCAACTAATATATCAGCCCGAGAGTCACGCACATTGTGAAATCAAGATAAGTCAGATCAGAAACTCTTGCACAGCAGTTTTTAATAAAAGTTATTAACTGGCATAGTCAACTTAATTTATTTTCCAAAGAGAATGTATCTACAGAGGTACAATGTTCTATTTGGGCAACAAATGATATGAGATGGTTTGGGTTCAAATAATATGGATTTACTTGAGATAAAATATTAGTTTGTGGAAGATGTATTTTCTAAGTTTCTGTAGCTCATGTATAGTGTATTGTTTTTACATAAATATTGTGGAGGAATGAAACAAAAAATTGTTTCCAAGACTATTTTTTTTTCCTTGATGAAAAACTGTTTGCTTGTAAACAGTCAATCTGACCAATCTGTATCTAGTTGCTGTATCTATTTTGTTTTTGCATCCTCAGGCTTATTAACCGAAATCCAGTGCAAATCCAAAAGGCTGAGGAAAAACACAAAGGCCTCATCTGATGAAAGTATAGGGGATGACGTTGGTGATAGTAGAGATGCTAAACAAATTGTATCTACCACTAAACCCTCCAAGGTAAGAACACAGGTGCTGTCTGACTGGGTTCTTATTATAATCCGTGGTGAAAAGTTCCACAAAACAAACTAAAATACTTTCACTTTTTGATTTGTGCAACTTGAAGTATTTGAGACACAGTTTACTTGGTGCCATCCTTGTTACAGTATAACTTTTCAGGTATAATTGCAAACTACGGGTGTTCTATGGCAACTTTTATTGAAGTGCTATAAAAGGTTAAAGGGCAACCTCAGTGATCCTCTTCAACATCATTCTTCTCACTTTTGCTCTCATATACGGTTACTTCTGAAAGATTATATTATGATCAAGGGTTGTAAAATGGTTGTGTAGGATCAAACTTTGGCTAGTTATTAAAAAACGACACCACCAATCTTTCTTTATTATTTCACATAGCTGAATTCTCCATGATCTAAATTTCTAAACAGGAATTTTGGCACTTTTTTTTTCATTTCAGGAGAATATAGAACTGAGCCAAGACCAGCAGACTTTAATAAGTTATATAGTTGATGCTCACAACAAACATCGCATCCCTCAGGATATGGCGAAAAAACTGGTATGTCTTCTCGGAAATCAAAAAAAACATTTTATCTTATTTTAGATCAGCTTTTTAAGTCTTTAAATCTTTTTATGATTCTTTAATGCACAAAGCAGCCACATGCTACTGTTAAAATCAGTAAACAGCATTGCCTGTTCTTATCACTGTTAAATTATTACGTAACCAAGGTTATCACCACCCCAATGTCATAAAACAGTGGCTTATTTGCATGCTTTTTTCTTCCTTCCAACCTGTCCACAGCTACAAGAGCAATTTAACACAGAAGAAAACTTCCTTCTACTGACCGAAATGGCAACTAGTCATGTTCAAGTGCTGGTTGAGTTCACAAAAAATATACCAGGTACTGTTTTTCAAAATCTAGAACAGCTATTTCGCTAGCAGGATCTATACCACTTGTTTGAAAATAAAATAAAATTGCATAGTTCAAGAAAACACTTTTTATATGACAGCAATGTCCTATGAGGAGGATGCAATAACTCTGGCAGTTCTAAGCAAACATCTTTGTCACGTTCTTGTTTTCTGAGCAGGTTTTCAATCTCTGGATCATGAAGATCAGATCGCTTTATTAAAAGGTTCCGCTGTTGAGGCAATGTTCCTGCGCTCGGCCCAGGTTTTCTCCAAGAAACTGCCCAACGGACATACAGAGGTGCTACAGGACAGGATCAGAAGGAGTGGTGAGCTCATTATTTGGATTGCAGCATTATTTACAGCACGATTCATGACCTTTAACTGCTTTTATGGAGCATTCAAAGGATTCATGACTCTGGGATTGGGTTTCAAACTAGTATGCCACGTACTTGTTGAGCCCCAGAACAAAGTCCATAAAGTTCACTAGGCACGTTACATTAATAATGTATTTGTCTGACCTAAATAACGACAGGAAATTTGCCATCTTGATAATCCTGTGGTGTACATTACCTGTGTAAAAGGACACTAAATTCTGACTGGTTTTGGTTTCACAGAAGTCTAAGCACTGGATGACTGCCAGGAACAGCATAAAGAGGAAAGCCCTCATATAGCTAGTCAATATCATATGCTTTATAACATGTAATCAGATTTTGTAGAAGGGCTGTGGTTAAAGAAGGATGCATGATCAATTCAGTCTCTTAAAAGCATCTTAAGCCCTCCAACACTGCACACTGAATCACCTTTATTTCAAAGATAGTTGCTTTCAGCCTCTCAATACCTGAAAGCCGTGATGGAGATCCAGTTGGTAATATTTCAACAGGCAGATGAATGCAAAGTGGCATCAACTGTTTGAATCCATCACTCTTTTTCCCTGCAACACAGGCTCAGGAATATTCACGCAAAAGGCCAGCGAGGGAGAAATAGACGCACTGTCTAAAGAGACTATTGTTCTCTATCTAAACATCGAGAGGCCTATTGTCCCACTCTCTGGCTCTCAGCGCCTCTGACATTTCTCTGGCATGAAGCCTTCGTGATGCATCAGTTGTTGTTTTTTTTGCTCCCTCCTTTTTTTGGAAAGTTATGACAAAGGTTATCCTTTCATCTGAAGGGAAATGAATGAAACTGTGAAAGGAGTCTGCGTGCTGCGATCATTTCATCTCCTGGGGGTGGCAACTGTTTGTATATACTGAGTTTTTGGAGAGTTCTTTACACTCCAGCGCTGTTTTTCTTTAATATGAACATTTTGGTAAGCTGAATTAAGTCATGTTTTTAATGTCCCAGCTGTCTTCAGTGTGGCAGCTCCCACCGAGGGTTTCCCTGATTGGTCGGTCTGTAAACCAAACCCTTATGGCTCTTCACACTGAATGCTTTACATCAGAAAAGAGCGCTCGGCTCACATAGCCAGTAAAGTATGATAATGATATCGATGATAATGATAAAGACAAAGACCTCGCACAAAACAGGAAAGCCCTTCAAAGACAGGCTTCAAATGAACTGCTGTTACTGAGAATCCCACTGAATGTGGAAACGCACAGCTGTGGGGATCCGAGGCCAGATTCAGATCAGCTCTGACCTAACAGACAATAGAAAGCAATAAGGTCACGACCCCTGATGATCTGCCATTGCACGCTGAGGGAGTTTCAGAAAGTCTCTTCCAAAGCAGACAGTGAATACACTGCAAAATCATCGTTTTAAGATATATTTTGTATCATTTCTCATTTTTGTCTAGTGAGAACATATATATTTTCCTTAAACAAGATCAATTTACTTGCACAAGATATGAATAGTTATTTTTAAGAGTGTATTTTAAATTACTTTTCTTACCTCACTGGCAAATTCAAGATATAATCTTTGGAAAAAAGTCTTATCTTACACAATTTTGCTTTGTTTATCTAGTTTTAAACAGGTTTCAATATTTTTTTTCTGAGACAACAAGACAAAAGTACATTACAAAGAGCATAAGATGAAATGTAATAGGCCTACATTTTATATTATTGATGGATGGATTCTTTCTAAGAGGAAATTGTATGATTTACTGCAGTAAATTCATAGGACGCTCACTGTTACTTTTAAAAGGTAACACTGCCACCCTGAGGCCTCAGAATAAAACAGGCCATTTATATAACCTTTTCATACACTTGTACATTCAACAAAGACAGTTTCACTACTGAATACTAAAAATGTGTCCTATTAGATTTATCTACTGAAGCTCAAACAAATACAGAATACAGAATTTATAGGGGTAAGATCCAATAGCCCCTCACTGCAGAACAAAGATCCAGGGGTGGAAATGGGTGGGTTTAGGGATCAGGGGGTGGAGATGGGTAGGTTTAGGTATATGTAAGGTGGGAGGAGTTGGATCTGGATCCAACCTCGCTCCCTGGATCTTGTGTTCTGCAGTGAGGACCATCTCGTAAGATCACAGAGCCACGGCTGACTGAGTGTGGTATTTACAACCCCAATTCTAGAGAAGTTGGGACATTTTATAAAATGCAATAAAATCAAGAATCTGTGATTTGCTGCTCATTCTCTTTGACTTTTTTTAAATTGACAAAAGTACATAGAAGAGATTTCCAAAGTTTTCACTGACCAACGTACATGTAGTTTGTAAATATAAACAAATTTAGATTTTGATGGCTGTAACACACTCCAAAAAAGGTGAGAAAGAGGCATGTTTAACACGGTCACATCAGCCTTCCTTTTAATTACAATGTTTAATAGTTTGGAATTGAGGATACTAATTGTTAAAGTTTTGCAAGCAAACTTTTTGTCCAGTCTCGCTTGATACAAGACTTCAGAGGCTCAGCATTCTGTGATTGTTGTTGTCTGATTCTCCTTTTCATGACTGGTCATACATTTTCAATTGGAGACAGATTTGGACTTCAGGCAGGCCAGTCTAACATATTCACTGTCACTACGAAACCACGGTGTTGTAGCACATGTAGAATGAGAGCTGGCATTGTCTTGATCTAATAACCATGGACTTCCCATGGCAGTATATATCTCTGTACAATCCCAATATATGCCTCCATGTCAATAGTACGTTTGCACATATGCCAGTCACCCGTGCTGTTTGCTCTGCTGCACCCCCATACCTTGACAGACGTTTGCTTTTGCTTCTGTCGCTAATGAAAGTCTGGAATGGTTCCTTTGGTCTTTGGGACTGAGAACTCAAAATCCATTTTTCCCAGAAACAAGTTGAAATGTGAACTCATCTGAGTATAGCACACACTTTCACTCTCTTTTTGACTATCTGAGATGAGCTCTGGCCCAGAGTACCCGGCAACATCGTTGCATATAACTGGTGTATAACTTTCTCCTAGAGTAACAGATATTGCATGCATTTCTTGATGCAGCAGCAGACTGTGGTAAATGACAGTGGTTATCTGAAGTAATCCTGAGCCCATGTGGCTATATTTAACACCACAGCATAACGGTTTCTTATGCAATGACATCTGAGTGAGGGCTCAAAGGTCAAACACATTCAACTGAGGTTTCTTGCCTTGCCCTACATGTACTGTGATTTCTCTGGATTTACCCTGAATCTTTTCACGATATAATGTATGGTACTTGGTGAAAGATCTAATTCTTTGCAATTTTGCATTGCGAAATGTGATTTTTTTAACACTTCTCTTGTGAAATTTGTCACAAAGCAATAAACCATGATCCAGCTTTGCTTCCAAAGGTTGAGATGCTGCTTTTATACCCAAACATGATACCTTGACCTATTACCAAGTCACCTGCTTACTGAGAACTGTTTCAAAACAGTTTAACGTGGATATTCTATAACCTGTTCACTTTTATTTTGCCTCTGTCCCAACTTTTTTAGAATATGTAGCCGTCAAAAACAAACTTTGTTCATATTTACAAAATATATTTACATTGGTCAGTGAAAACGTTGGAAATCTTTTCTTTGTACTTCTGTACTAAATAAAAGTTAAAGAGAATTAACAAATCACAGATTCTTGATTTTATTGTATTTTACAAAACGTCCTAACTTCTCTGGAATTGGGGTTGTACTAATGTGATCTTTAGTCCAGTAAAGAAGGCATGGCCTACATTTAACTTTAAATCATAGTTGGTATGTAAATATGTGCCTTGGTTGATTAGCTTCAAAGAAATATGTTTTTGAGTGGTTACAAGTGGCTGAGGTGTCAGTACTAGATATTCAATACTAGAGTGATTTATAAAAGGCAAAAAAGCCAAAGCTTGGTGCATATCTTCATAAATATCTTTATTTCCTCCACAGGCATATCTGAAGAGTTTATCACACCCATGTTTAACTTCTATAAAAGCATCGGGGAGCTGCAGATGATGCAAGAGGAACATGCTCTCCTCACTGCTATCACAATCCTCTCACCAGGTCAGCTGATATCGGTCACTTAATGATTTAAATAATACGTTTCAGAATGCTGCATTTATTTCAGTAAAAACAGTGTTCTTGTGTTGCCAAAATTTAGTGCTGATTTGGTGCTCAAAAAACATTTCTAATTATTACAATGTTGAAAACAGTTGTGCTTCTTAATATTTTTGTGGATAAATAGGAAGTTCAAAAGAACAGCATTCATTTAAAATAGAAATCTTCTGTAACATTATAAAAATCGATTAGTTGACATGTTCCAAGTAACTGTCTATGTAAATGCATTAGCATCATGTGATGGAAACGTTTTAACCTATTTAAAAACCATGTTTGGTTCTTATGTAATCAGTTTGTACTGTTCCAATAAGTTAAATGGTTAATGAGTAATAGGGTCACAATAGAAAAGCACATTTTTGTCATTGTATAATGCTTCAGAAGGCCACAACAAAATAAATGCGTTTCATATGACTAAAATTGTTCTATCTAACCGCAGACCGACCATACGTAAAGGACCAGCAGGCAGTGGAGCGTCTGCAGGAACCCATGTTGGAGGTCCTGAGTAAGGTCTGTAAACTACAGCACCCCCACGAGCCTCAGCACTTTGCGCGGCTTCTCGGTCGTCTGACTGAGCTTCGCACCCTCAACCACCACCACGCAGAAATGCTGGAATCATGGCGCATGAGCGACCACAAGTTTACCCCCCTCCTCTGTGAGATCTGGGATGTTCAGTGACTTGGGTGACTCTTCCACGTTCAGTGGAAGAGAAAATATACAAAAAATGGGCGGTTGAAAGAGAGACTTTTTTTGCTACAGACGTTTACTAAGCTGCCAAAGAGAGGAGTTTACACACTTTTCAGAGAAGTGGACTGTTAAAGTTTGTAATTTAAATGTAATATATTGTCAAACTAAAAATAAAACAGGAAATAAGAAGATTTTAAGACATTATCAGCTCTTCAAGAAAACACATTTTGATATTTTAATGCCTTTGTAAATGTTTACCTGGCCTTTGCAACTTGGCACCTTGGTTTGTTTATCATCTGCTTTCCTTTATCTGAGGATTTTGTGGCTTTTTACATTTTATGTCTGTTTGTGTAATTCATCTAAATATTTTAAGGTTCTCAAAATCTGTACTGCCTGACCTATGTGGTCACTCTTTTCACTTTTCGAGAATTATGTAACCATTCTTCTTTTGTGCCTAAATATATGTGTTTATCTGTAAACTGGTGTTTACCATTGTGAAATTATATATAAACAGTATACTTAGAATAACAGGCCAAGTATAAGCCCATACTGTATGTGCTAAGCACAAAACCATGGGCATTAAATGAATAGTTCACCCAAAAATGAAAATTTGCTGAAAAATTATTCCTTCAGGTGATGTAGATGAGTTTGTTTCATCATCTGTACAGAAATTTAGCATTACATCACTTGTTTTACTGCTGATAAAAACATCACAATAATCCATAAGGAATCCTCACAACTCCAGTCCATCACTGAACATCTTGTCAAGTAGAAAAAAAGGCATGTTTGTGTGAAACAAATCTATAGCCTAATTTGGACATAGAACTTTAAACAGTTGCTTCCAGCTGAAATACAAGTCAAATTACTTGTAGATTAACGTGATGTTTTTATCAGCTGTTTGGACTCTTATTCTCAAATAATTCTCAAAATCTGTTCCAATAAAGAAACAAACTAATCTACATCTTGGAAGGCCTGAGAGTGAGTACATTTTCAGCAAAATTTCATGTTTTTCAACAGAAATTCATGAACGAATGACAAAAAGTAAGTGGTAAGTGTTGATAATGGTATCGTCCACTATATGGCCAAAGGTATGTGGAAATGCACCCATATGTGCTTGTTCAACAGTACTTTCAAAACCTTGTTAATAGGGGGTTAGTCTTCCACACCAATTTCATTCTTCTGCATAGGCTTTCTAGATAATAGAACAAGAAGGGATCGGATGACCAGGATATTGTGCATCTGAAACAGAAAAGACCTTTGCCAATCTGTAATCGGTTCTCTAGAATATCATTGTATGCCATAGCATTAGGATTTGTCACTGGATATCACTGGAATTAAAGGGATAGTTCACCCACAACTGAAAATTATGCCATCATTTGTTGTTGTGCATTGAGCTGAACAAGTGATAAGTTGATCAGTCTGAATCTGAACAAATCTTACTAACTTTTGTAACTCAATGAACTGATTCATTCATTATATTTATTCATTCACAAATGTTTAAAAATAATTACTTTTTGTGTTTTACAGAAGAAAGAGAGTCATACAGGTTTTTCCTGTGTGTAAATGATTTTCACTGCTCGATTGGCCGTTTACTGTATTATCATGAGCAAGTTTAGGAGTTATTTTAGTGTTAAATTAGATTTAGCATGATTAAGCTGCAGAACATATTATTATGTTGCTTGACTTTATCGATATAATTAAACTGAACATTATCCAGATTTATTTGATGCATACTGTAATTGTTTTTTATGTTTATTTGCATTCATATGAGACATTAACCTACGTGCATGGATCACATAACTGTATATGAATGGCAAAAGTATTTCAAGTAGCTAACTTTTTTAGACAGGTCTCAAGTTCATGAACAAAAAGACTCACAAACTTGAGTTATCTGTTTGAATCACACTGATAAATCCTTCACTGAATTATCATCTAAAAATTTTGCATTCCACTTTTTAAAGCTTAGAAAGTTTTTCTTCTGGGTCTTGCTTGTTATGTTTTGGAACCATATGCAGTTATGCAGTAAAGTGACATAATCATAGTCGTCCTGATCAAACAGTCCAGAAAATAATTCATCAGAGGCCACCTTTTTTTCTGGTTCTTCACAATATCGGTTTCCTTGTTGTCTAGTGAATGTTTTACTTACAGCATATTAAAGGAAACCAAAAATCATGAAGGGGTTTCTCCTTAAAAATGTATTTCCTTCTTCCTTGTAACATATTTACAGTTACATTTTTATTCTTTGCATGTACTCAGTTGGGTTCAGGACTTTGTGTAGGTCAGTTTTTTTTTCTCACCATACACCATTTTATTTATGCGTGTGCTAGAGCACTGTCACTCAACAACACAAAAGGGCCAAAACAACTTTTTACAGATGAAAGAACAGAATTCCCTAGAATGTCACTATATAGCGTACAGCATTAGGATTTTCTTCCCTGGAATTATGTCCATTATTAGTGTAATCAGTGTAATAATTAGAAGGGATTGCCCACATTTGTTTGACCACGTAGTGTATCTGGTGAGTCACTTATATTTGAGGAAACCCTTTTCATTATCAAAGGAAATGGGAAAGTAAACTGAACTTGGACAGTTAGATGATTGCTGTGTAAAGATAAAGTGGCACTAAATGAAAATACAAAGCTGATTAGCATCACTTTACATAGAAACTATTTTGAATAATGGCGTAGTGCTCCCTCCCATCTGGTTATAAGGCGCTTGTCTGTTTTGCAGATGATTAATCAAAAGTTTTTGCTGCTCTGCAAGCATCACTATGGAACAGAAACAGAGACATGAATTCAGGTACTTAAAAACTTTTTTTATAATACCCCAATTTAAAGATTGATTGTTTAATTTCCTTAGTTGTATTAAGTTTTTTAAAAAGTACTTATTTTTGTTTACATTTAATAAGAATATATATATGAAATTGATGCGTTTGTATGTTATCTTCACGCATCTTACTTAACTGTACATTTTTAATGTTCTATTTTCCTGAAATTTTATTGGTTTTTGAAAAATAAGTACTTACTTTCTGCTAACATTCATTCATCATATATGTGTGTGTGAGTATATATTATTATATGCTATAATAATATGCTATTCCCTTATTTTCTTCCAAAACAGGCCATCTTGGGATTTGTGCAGAGAAGTGCCGTACATTCAAGATGAGCAGATGCCAAAGAAACGAGTGCGGTGTTTGAAATGGTTCTCGTGTGCCATTGTTGGCATGCTTGTCTTCGTGCTTGCACTTCTCAGTAAAGTGAGCTGCTTTACTAATCATTAGCTAATCATTTTATGGATGATGGGATAACATTTAACTTATCTATTGAATATTACACAAAATGTTAGACTGAAGATCTTTTTTGTGTTTACAGACATCATTTCTTCTTTTGATAACATTTGGGAACAATCAAACTGAGATTATATGTTCAGAACAAAAACCGACCACCCTACTTGGCATTGGTTTTGTTCTGGTTGGGCCAAGTGTTCTCCTTCTGCTAAAGAGCACATGGAAGTTCATTTTCAAGAGTGCAACCATGCCCTCGAAAAAAACTCTTTTTTGGGTAAGCAAACAAGTTTTTAATGATTTTTTTAGAAGTTGTAATAAAAGATTGTTTTTCTGCTTTTTAACTCAATGTGTTACTTGCTATCTTTAAAATGTTTGTGATATCTAATAGCAAGTGCTGAGTGAAAATAGTTTTTACACCATTTTTTTTCAGTCTAGTAGCATAGAATCTAATTATGATGGCCATAACATTTCTGACTTTGATTTGACCTTTCTTCTAGGTTCTGTGTGTTGAGTTCCTGGTAGCACTGGGAGCTGCAGTTCTAACAATAGTAGCCATGCCACATTTTGACATTGTCACCAATGTGATGATCCTAAACAGCGTGAGCATCCTGTCTGCAGTGTTCCAGGTGGTCGCTGAGTGCCTTGCCAAAGAGAGAAAGCGGCTTATAATGCTCCCCGTATGCTCCATCTTCTTAATCTTCACAGGTTACGTGCTCTTTGCAATCAATTATTTGTTATTCGAAAGTTCCTTAGAGATAAATATATCAATTGGCCTTGCCATCATTGGGACCATCTGTGTTTCTGTGAACTGGTGGGAGAACTACAGCACGCTCTTTGCTGTATCATTTCTAGAGGACATTTCCAGAGACATCGCTCAGTCCCGTAACGTGGTCTGCATCATCTCCAGTTTGATGAGAATCCTGGTTACATCAGCTGTGGTTGGAGCTTATGTTCCTCTGTCAGGTCGAGAATGGAAATCGGTCAAACTCGTCTTCGAAACAGTTGTCGTTTCATTGGTGGCAATCCAGATTGCATCCTCTGCCTTGTGCCGCTGGTTTGTGGTTGTGGCTTGTAAGATGCACGCCCTGCACCGCAGCTTCGTCTTGCCCATGTACCTGGCCTCGATCACAGTTTTGGCAGTGTTTTTGATTCCAACTGCAGTCAGGCTCCCAGACTCAAATCAAACTTCTACCTGTTTTGAGACCTTTCAGCCAAAATCCAGTGACAAATTGTTACATTTGATGTTGACTGATGCTATAAGAACTCTGAACACCAGGGACGTTATGGTACACAAGAAGACAGGAGGACTGGTGTGTTTGGGCTGCTCTGCTCTGAGCTGGTGGCTGGGACTCATGCTCAGTACAGTTTACATCTGGTACCTGAAGATCCATCGAATAGAAAGAACCCAAGATCTGTTTGTGCGACGCATGTATGAAGGAGCGTTTCTGGAGCAGTCCATGTTGCTAAATACCCGTTTTGAAATCAGAAAGAGAATCAAGGAGAAAAAGTGGTAAGTGTTTTTACTTTTTTTAAGTATGGTTGCATATATCATTAATATATCACCCAATATTAAAGATTTTTTATTTATCCATAACAAAATTGAATATTTAATGTTGAATGGTAATTTTTTACATTTATATTTTTATCTTATATATATTATATAATTTACATATATAAAATTTATAAACCTAAATGTAAAATAACCATTTATTACCATCTATATTTCTTTGTCATCATCTAAACCTACTTAAAGTCTATCTTTAAACACTCTTTTAAACACTAATAATAATACATCTTGGTTACATATGTTGGTTATTAACTCTAATATGATTATGTTCTTATTGGTATAACAGTCATTTTTTTTATTATTATCAATGCATCCCTTTAAATCAACCCCTCTAAGTTAAAGCATTATACACAGTAAATGTTTTCCTATTAAAAATGACAAATTAGATCTGTTTGATGTTATAGTTCTTTCTCCAAGGCTTTAGTAAAATTAGAAGGAGAGCAAAATTCCCCACTTCTTAGACGTTTCATCTGAGAAAGAGACCCCTGTATTTTCACACGTATCTCCTCTGGAGTTTAAAAAGCATTCAACATCTAAAACTGTGCTCACGTTTACCAAAATACCTGCAAATAAAATAAGTCTGCAATAAAGCCCTGTTTCAAAAGGATCTCATCCGATTCTTCCAAAAACAATATCTGAGAACTTCAAGTCTGTGAAACTATGAAAGACCAAAATTTTCTTTGGATTTCTTAACATGAAATGACTTCATAAATATTTAATGTACTCCTCAGTGCAAAAGAAACCATCAGAGTGTTTCTGTGTGCAACGATGTGGCATGAGACCTACGATGAAATGATGAAGATAATCATCTCTATGTTCAGGTAAACACAGACTACACTTACTCAAATTGTAAAAAATTAAATTAAATTTTAATTGCAATATTCTTTTACTACCAGGCTCGATAAATACAGGCCCAAGACCAAGGAACAGCGTGATGTCGAGTTTGAATTCCATATTTATTTTGATGATGCTTTCAAGGATGTTGATAATGGAAGGCATGCAAATGAATATGCTGAAATTCTTGTTGATGTAATTAAAGAAGTTTACACGTAAGAATCCTCCTTAGTTATATCTGTTTATGTGTTCTGAGATTTTATGTGCAAAACTAATCTACTAATACTTCACATACATTAGCATTTTCAGTGAAGAGGATCAATGTATATTCAAGCAGAAGGCAGCACTACCACGCCAGAAGATCATAGACACCCCTTATGGGGGTCGACTGGAATACACCCTCCCTAAAGGCAATTTGATGATGGTTCACCTCAAAGACAAGACACTTATCCGTCACAAAAAAAGATGGTCGCAGGTAAGCTTCATGGAAGATCCAGTTAAAACACATATACAGATTTTTTTATACCCACAACTTCACTAATCATCTGTTTGCAGATAATGTACTTGTATTACATTCTTGGCTGGAGACTTAACAGACAGTACTTCAAAAAGCTTAAGGCAGGTGAAGAACTGGATTACCTTAAGGAGAAATTGAAGGTTAGTAGCTTATTATTAGACTTTCTACAGATTAATACAATATCAGCCAGAATATTTGACTACAGCGTGTTTTTTTTCAATGCTCCTTAGAAAGACAGGGAGAACACATACATCTTGGCCCTGGATGGGGACACTGATTTCCAGCCGTCAGCAGTCATGCTGTTAATCGACAGACTTAAACTCTACCCAGAGGTTGGAGCTGCCTGTGGCAGGATTCATCCCACGGGCACAGGTTGGATATATACACATGAGTACGCAGAGTACACATGGAAATCTAAAAAGATGTCATCTAAGCAGGTGCCATTGTGTTTTGATTTACTGGAAACATTGATGTTTTTAAATCAAAACACAATGATTGTTGATGGACCAATTGATGGACCCTTCTCATGTGCTCTATGCAGGATGCGAACCACTTAGGTCAGCGTTACCGCTTTCCAAGGTTCAGATACAACTGCTATAAGAATTTTATTCCTTTGGCTACAAGATTTTTAAACTCTAATGTGAAAGACATAAGCACATGATTGGTCTTAATGCAGGTATATTTTACGCGGTCTATCTGTATTGGCCAAAACAAATTTCCTTTAAGAAATTGCTAAATGACGAAACAAAATTTTACATTACAAGTCATTAACACTGGACATTAAGACTGCTAGTCTGATAAGGTCAAACATTACAATGAACTTATGGTGATGCTAAAGAGCTGAATGACTATTTATCATTTCAATTAAATATCTTACCTGTTAAGCAAGAAAAAACATTTCTGGGTTGCTTTTAAATCCTTACAAATCTCTGAGTTCTCGCCACATCTAAAAGTCAAGCCAATGTTGATTCTGGTTTTATTATGGAATAGGGTGACGCTTTCCCTTTTTGTGTGTAGATGCTGCTTTGTTTGCACTTTTTTGCTTTTGTGTTCCCCAGAGGATGCTGTTGTGCATGGTCCATAGGCGATACTATTTCTGCAACAGAAAGATATGATTAAAGTAGTAAAAATACAGATATGGCATTGCACACATGGGCGAGTGACATCCAACAGCTCTAGAATATATATCATTATTATATCAAAGTGTTCCTGAGTAAAGAAATGGTTTGAAAGATGGATTCTTTTTCACTTTCTCATTAATAACATTTTAGTTTTTAATAATTCACGAGAAGAATAATTGTAATAAATAATAAAATAATAATAATAATAATAATAAAAAGAATAAAATAATAATAATAATAATAATTAGAATGGAGTTGCAATAAAAAATAATAATTTTAATTATTTAACTATTAAAAATAATAATAATTATTTGTATTTTTTATTTTTATATTTTATTCATAGCTCAGACAAAATCATGATTGGCTCTCGTTCATGATTGGCTCTTGTAAAATACACGTTTTTTGGTGGGGTTCCCCTGATAAAAGTCACATTCCTGAGGCTAAATATCATGTTATTGGGGTTGCTTCAACCCGCAGACATGAAAAACATCTTCTTCTTCTTCGTTAGATGTTTTATGGCGGTTGGCAAACCAGCTTATGAAAAACATCCCACGGAAAGAATGTTAAAGTAGCCCAATTCCACAGGAAAACCGTGGACTTGAGGCTGATTTATACTTCTGGGTCAGACATATGCTGTAGCCTCCATGCCGTAGGCTGTGCGTCAGTTTTCATTTATACTTCTGCATCGTTGTCGGGGTCGATGTGCAGTACACATGCAAACCGCTCGGGTGTGGTGACCCCTGCACTAGAAACTACTTATGTATAGATTTTAAGGGGGATGAATTGACTAATCAGATAATTTCTTCACTATAATTGAAGGGCCCATGGTGTGGTATCAGAAGTTTGAATATGCGGTAGGCCACTGGCTGCAAAAGACTGCAGAACACGTGTTCGGCTGTGTACTGTGCAGCCCTGGATGTTTCAGTCTTTTCAGAGGAGCTGCACTCATGGACGACAACGTCATGAAGAGATACACGACCAAAGCCAGTGAAGCCAGCCACTATGTCCAGTATGATCAAGGTCTGCTTGAAGTTAACTTCTGGCAAATTATATCAATTCAGCTAAGACTAAAGTAATTCACCCTCTGTTTGGTGTAATGTCAGGTGAGGACCGCTGGTTGTGTACTCTGCTGCTGCAGCAGGGCTGGAGGGTGGAGTATAACGCAGCATCTGATGCCTACACCAACGCTCCACAGGATTTTAAGGAGTTCTACAACCAGCGCAGACGCTGGGGACCCTCTACCATGGCCAACACCATCGACCTCTTGGGCTCAGGAGGACTGACCTCTCAGAGGAACAGCTCTATCTCAAAACTTTACATCTTGTACCAGATTATCAGCATGGCAGCTTCCATCCTGGGCCCTGCCACTATCTGTCTCATGATATCAGGTAAAGTTAGCAGTAGAAATATTTATTTAAAAAATAAATAAATAATTTGTGCTTATTGGATTTATTATTCTGTTTCAGCAGTATGGCATAAGGAAGATATGTTTTTACAGTTACATTTGTTCAAAATATCTATTAAAGTGCTTTGTTTATATTGCAGGAAGCTTTGTGTTCATCTTGAATATGGATGAAAATATAGCCCTAGCTTTGGCCATAGTGCCCCCTATTGTCTACCTCATCCTGTGCTTCTGTATAGCCCACTCACCTGTGTGTAGCACACTCAGGAATTGCTCTTAGGGAAAATTTTGTCAACAGTTTTAATGAGTTGAGGGGAGGGACTGAGGGTTTTCCATGGTTTCAAGAGGAGGACAGGAGATTGGAGTTAAGAGCTCTCACAGCCTGGGGAAAAAAGCTGTTGAGCAATCTGACAGAGCGAGCTTTGATACTCCGGTAACTTATACCTAATGGCAGGAGCTGGAAGAGGTTGTGGGAGGGGTGGGTGGGGTCCTTCACGATGCTGGAGGCCTTGCTGGAGCATCGTGCAAGGAAAATGTCCAGGATGGAGGGGAGAGGGGCACCGATGATCTTTGCGGCAGTGTTCACTGTCCGTTGTAGGGTCTTGCGGTCAGCAGCACTGCAGTTCCCATACCAGACAGTGATGCAGGTGGTCAGCACACTCTCAATGGTGCCCCTGTAGAAAGTGGTGAGGATGGGTGGAGGGAGACTTGCCCTTTTCAGCCGGCGGAGAAAGTGGAGGCGCTGTTGTCCCTTCTTGTTGAGTGACGTGACGTTGGTGGTCCAGGTGAGATCCTCTGTGATGTGCACCCCCAGGAATTTAGTGCTGCCGACTCTCTCCACGGTTGAGCCGTCGATGGTCAGTGGGGGGTGGTCAACAGAGTTTCTCCTGAAGTCCATCACAACCTCTTTTGTCTTACCCACATTGAGGGACAGGTTGTTAGCACCACACCATTCAGCCAGCTGTGCCACTTCCTCTCTGTAGTGCGTTTCATCGTTGTTGCTGATGAGGCCTACCACAGTTGTGTCATCAGCAAACTTGATGATGTGGTTGGAGCTGGACTTGGCAGTGCAGTCGTGAGTCAGCAGTGTGAAGAGCAGCGGGCTGAGCACACAGCCTTGTGGGGCACCTGTGCTCAGTGTGGTAGTGCTGGAGGTGTTGCGGCCGACACGGACTGACTGAGGTCTTCCGGTTAGAAAGTCCAGGATCCAATTACAGAGGGAGGTGTTAAGGCCCAGCAGGTTTAGTTTGTGGATGAGCTGTTGTGGGATTATTGTGTTGAATGCTGAGCTGAAGTCGATGAACAGCATCCTTACATAAGAGTCTTTCTGTTCCAGGTGAGTAAGAGCTAGGTGGAGAGTGGTGGATATTGCATCGTCCGTGGAACGGTTTGGACGGTATGCAAACTGGAATGGGTCCAGCGTGTTTGGGAGGCTGGACTTGATGTGATGCATGACTAACCTCTCAAAGCACTTCATCATGATTGGGGTCAGTGCTATGGGACGATAGTCATTCAGACAGGACACGGGTGACTTCTTTGGTACTGGAATTATGGAGGTGGATTTGAGACACGTGGGGACGACTGCCTGGCTCAGCGAGGTGTTGAAGATGTCTGTTAGGACATCCGTCAGCTGTGCAGCACAGTCTCTCAGTACACGTCCAGGTATGTTGTCAGGGCCCGCAGCCTTTCGTGGGTTAATCCTGGATAGGGTCTTCCTTACATCGGCTGGAGCGAGACAGAGCACCTGGTCGTTTGGAGATGCTTGTAGTTTCTGTGCAGGTGTGTCATTCTGCATCTCAAATCGTGAGTAGAAGTGGTTGAGTGCATCTGGTAAGGATGTGTCATCGTCACTGGCCTGTATACTTTAGTCCATCAATATTTTGTGACTGCACATTTTTTCTAAAAGATAGTAATACGATCTAACCTATATCTAATAATACTTGCTCTTCTCTTGTCAACTCTCATAGGTGATTTAGTGAAGCAAAAGACTTTTCTGACCCCCAGTGGTCTGTTCCTGATCGGCATGGTGGTTTTGTACATCATCACGGCAGCTTTACACCCTCAGGAGTTCTCACTGGTCATCTATGGATTATTATACTTCCTCTGCATTCCCAGTGGGTATCTACTCCTAGCTATTTACTCCATAGTCAACATGAACAATGTCACGTGGGGCACTCGTGAAACCGGCAGCCAGACTAAAACTACGGCAGTCGATACCATCAAGAAAAAGGTCATGAATGCCACATGCTGCAAATGTCCATGTTTGGAATCTGAAGATCTGAGTGAGAAGGTATTACCAGCAGAAGAAATAACAAAAACTGAAAAGCCACAAATTCCCTTGGAAACACAAAGGTAAAAACATGTCCACACAATAGGACAATTTAACACTGACACTTCAGTCCATCTGTGAGCATTTTATTTTGTAACTATTCTTACATACAGGCTTGTTTTAATACTACAACTAAAAATAATACTGTATTCCTACAATGTAGGGATCATGAGTTCCAGCTTAGTCCTCATCAAAGTAAGTGTAACTTCCATAAATAATATCATAATATTCTAGGTAGACTTATTGAATTTGACTACCATTAAAACTCATATATGTTTCATCCAAAAGCTTGGATTGAACATTTGCAGACGAAATCTTACGAATTTCCTTTGGGTGAATCTGCACTGCCTTTGGTAAGTCTAAATAACAAAATATTTTAAATTATATATATATATATATATATATATAATTTATTTATTTAGTTTTTTTATTGTATTATTCAAAAGCAGCCATGTATTTTTGTTTCATAATCATACGTTTTTTTTTTTTTCACAGTAATTTTTGGTCATTCTAACTTGAGACTTTTGTCGCTGCAGATATGTCAGCTGTATACTTTAAATGTTTTTGACCATGTCAAGCGTTTTATGAGTTGTTGATTAGATATTAGTTATTAAATATTATGTTTTAATTCCTCATTTTTTTCACATGTTGCAGGATGAAATCGATTTCTGGAGAGAACTGCAGAAGAAATATCTGGAACCTCTTAAAGAGAATAAAGAACAACAGGAAAAAATAGCTGATGAGCTGAGAGAACTTCGAAATAAGGTATGCAAAAGAAATAATGTATGTGGTCTTGTCTAAAGTATTTGCTCTGGAACAGTAGAGATTTGATTCCATGCTATTTGCTCTTTTCCATACAGGTTACATTTGCCTTTTTCTTCTGCAATGCCCTGTGGCTGGTGGCAACTTTCTTCCTTCAGGCGATTGGTGACTCAGTCTCCATAAAGATCCCAAAAATCTATCCCAATGGGACTTATGACCCAACAGAAGTGTTTTCCTTAGATCCAATCGCACTGATGTTTCTACTGAGCTTTGCAGTACTGCTGTTAATGCAGTTTGTTGGAATGCTTTACCACAGGTAACTAAACATGCACACAAGAATCGAATCACAATTACTGATAAAGAGACGTTTTTTTAATGGATTATGTTCTTTTGTTTCAGAATCTACACATTAATCCATTTTGTGGCATATGCTGACACAGAAATTAAATCTTATAGAAAGCAGTCACGTCAGTCACATCAGGTGAGCCAATGGATCACACACAAAATGACGACATTTTAAATGCTAGTTTTTTTTTTTAATGAACCATGTCGATCATGTTGCACAGATCCTGGACTCAAACCACCAGCCTGAGACGTATGGGCCAGACACAGCTTTATGTTTTAAGAACCCATCTGTTAGGGCTATAACTTCAGTATAATGTTTTGCATTTAATAATTAATGTTTATAGTCCAGTGGATAATAATATAGTGCAAATAGAATGTTCTGAATATTTATTTAGTGTTTAAACCTGAATGCTCTGTTGTAGTGTAAAACATTGGGCCTGACAATTAATGAATTAATTACATGATATGCAAATTAATAATTAAACTAATAACAATCAAATACATAGCACTGAGTATTAGCATTGAATATTATTGACATTACAAGAAATGGCCAATTATGTGTAGTTTGTTAGTCAATATATTATTTATTTCTACTTGATTATTTCCATTCCATATACCATACAACTAGATTTCTTTCTTTTTTAAAAATTAACCACACTAAATTAACGTTAAATTCAGTTATATAAAAATATTTTAAATCTATTTCTTTGAACACATTTACTGTAGAGTGCATTTAAATAAATTAAAGTGCTATATGCTCTTTTGAAATTGTCTCTCATTGTGACTCAGGAAGTTTTAATGTTATCGAACAAGTTCAGTTTGCGTGAAAACTTGTATACTTGCTTCTGTATGCTAGAAATAATTATTTTATTGTTTTGTGCGATGTAAAACAAATAAAAAAAGAGGAAAAACAAACATTATTCTATGAACCTTTGAATAGTATGAAACAAAACACTTATAGATCACTTATACAGTCGTGGTCAGAATTATTGGCACCCTTGGTAAATATGATAAAAGAAGGCTCTGAAAATAAATCTGCATTATTAATCCTTTTGATCTTTTATTTTTTTTTAAAAATCACAAAAATCTAACCTTTCATTGAACTAAAACAATTGAAAATGGGGGAAAATCTCATTATGAAATAAATGTTTTTCACAAATACACGTTGGACACAATTATTGGCACCCCTAGAAATTCTTATGAGTAAAATATCTCCCATTCATATTCACAATTTAGAGCACTCCAGGGTGATTATGAACATGAAATTATCCAGCCATGGCTTCCTGTTTCACAGAAATATAAATAGGAGGGAAAAAAGCCCAGGATTTAGATATTGTTAAACGTCAGCTTATTAATACCCACAATTAATTGATAACACAGTATTAAATTTTGAATGATCCGGGGTTAACTATTTCAAGTGTGAAAAGCCCTAATGCTTGTTAAGTCATTAATTAAGCCCCCCCTCCCTCCCTCCCTCCCTAAAATTATACAATGATCAAACCTAACGCCTCGATACTTCTCTAAAGTTACCAAGATTGATGTAATTGAGTTGGTAAGCTCATTCCCCTCTCTCTTCTCTGACGTCCTGAGCTTATGTCATTGAGCATGACAGTGACACTGGTGTGACCCAACCTGTAAAACCGCATGCCTATCGAGTGAATCGCACAAAAAGAGAATTTCTTAAGGTGGTGTATTATCTGCTTACTCATAATTCTAGTGAGTATATATGATAATTCAACTTGATAATTAACTTGTTTTGAACATGTGACTCTTTATTGTGCAAGTCCTTTCCCACAATCAAAAGCTGTACATGTTAATTTACTCACGGTATAATGCGTCAGTGTACATGCTACCCTGCAGCTTACCCTCTGAGACTGATTACATCTAAATTGTTTTCAAAGGCCTTAAGTTTTATGTCTGTTTTTGGCATTCCAAAAACAACTCTGTCTGATCAGGGCTCGAACTTCATGTCTTGAACTTACGTTACAAAGGCTGATATAGTTGAGATGGTAAGCTCATTCCCCTCTCTCTTCTCTGATGTCCCTACCTGAACTCATATCACTGAACGTGACTTTGATGTTGGTATGGCCCAACTGGTAAAACAGCATGCCTGTTGAATGTATCCCATGAAAAGGAAATTGCTTAGAGGGGTGGATTATCTACTTACTCATAATTTAGCAGAACCCAATTTTAGTTCTTGGCAAATTTGATCTTTTAAAAGGACAGGATGTGATGCTTACTTGGGCAATGTTGTTCTGTATAGTTCTTCCTGGTCTGAACATCTTGACTAAATTAGAGACCTTTTTTCTAATCCAACCATTAAACTTGCTAAGCGCAAATTTGGAAAAGCCACTGTGACATCATTGGGCAGTGTTCTGTAAGACCCATCAGTGCTAAAATGGATGCTATCTGTTAGGGCTGCAACGATTAGTCGACATTATCGACAACGTAAAAATATAAAAAATTGTCGACAAATATTTTTGTTGTCGAGTAGTCGTTTGATCTCATATGACCTAACGTAAGAGCCTGCAATAATGCCGTTTGACCAGTTTGGCGATGTAGCGCAAGACTGTAATTCAGCCTCCTGGATGCAATTCAAGAGAAGAAGACAGCGCTTCAGCGCAAACGCAGCCGATTAGCCTTTTTCACAAGAATCGGAAATTACGTCAGCGCAGGGTAAAATTAGTTCCGTTACAGGTCTGCGTCTATTTTATCAGTGTACCCTTTTCTCAAATAATGCTTCTTACCTCTTCTGTTTTGTCTGTTTCCCAAGTTGTTGTTATATAATCTATAAAGAAATAAGATTTTACTTGTTTGTAACTTATATGGCCACTCAGACCGCTGACTCGTGAGATAATGTGCTTAACATAGCGCTGGATGGTATTCTCCGTCTCCGGCAAAGTCCCTTTTTTAAATAGTCTTTGATCTCCGGTACATTTGAGCGTATTATCTCAATTTACTCAGTCATTTCCCTCAAATCACCACATCATGATAAATTACTTCAAAATGACAACATTTATGACCAGATGCACATTTTTCCAAGAATTAAACAATTCTCAGTCCGGTTGAAGCATATTAAACTCAACACAACAACGTAATCCCGATAGAATAGGAACAAAGCCATGAATCCGAGTCATCTCTTGTTTAATATGTATTTCCCAGGGCACATTATACAACGTACATTTACTCCATCACATTAATGCAAAGGAGAGCAAATAGAAAATACAACATTACTTTAATAATAATAATAATAATAATAGCAAAAAAAAAATCACGTGGAGAGTCATAATGCACAGCCAGCCCCAAATGGACAGAATGGCAAAGCAAAAGTTAACTGAATTGTAATTGCCACCATTTAGAATTAAACAAACTTGTATTTGTGATGACCCGAGCTGACCAAACAGGTAATTGTGAAATGTTTGCGCTTTGTAGAGTACAGTACCGGCAGTTCAAGCATTTTCATAGGATCTAATTTGTAAAAAAAGACTCTGATTCTCAAATTCATTCTTGTTCAGTACGGCTGCTGTGGTCACCGGAAAAACTTTTACCCTGCAAGCGCCAATCCGGAAGCCAGAAACGCGGAAGTGTGAAAAAGGCTAATTCTGAAGCTGCTGAGCAGCATTTGAATGAATATGTAAATATATGCTGTACGCTTTCCTCTCAATAACGAAATAAACACAACAAAAACTGTTAAAGCAGCAGTTAAAAAAACATCTGATTGCAGCGATGTGGATGTCTGCACGAGCTCTGCAGTAAAGTCCAGTCATGTAATGTTTATTTATATTGTACTTTATGCATAGCCTTAAATCAAGCAGCTTTACTGTATTAATCATGAAAAACCAGAGTCAGTGTCGATTTCAGTTACAATTACAACTTGATTTTTTGTTATAAAGCAGCTCTCCAGTGTGGAGAAAAAAATTATTTCATTCAAGTGATAGTTTGGTTCGCGAAGATCAAAGCTTGATCTACCTAAGGACTGTTTTGATTATCATAACCCATAAGGTATTTTAAGAGAGATTATTTTGTGAATAAAATAGTTGATCCAAAAATAAATCGTCTTGTCACTTACCTTTATTTTGTTTCTTATCCATATGACTTACAAAAGGAGATGTTAGGCAGAATGATGTGTCATTCAGTTACTTTTGCAAATCACTAATTAAATGGTGAATGAGAGAGTTTCTCTTTTGGTCATCTATTTTGTGTGCCAAATATATATATATATATATATATATATATATATTTGCATAAATTAATTGTATAATAATTGTAATTACATAATGACTTTCAAAAGCTGAAGCGATTGCCATTATATATTTGTTAGAATATGCATAACTCAGCATTTTAACTAATTGCAAATACTGAATAATCAGTCAATGTCTACCGATTAATCAGTGAAATAATCGATTAGTCGATTAATCGTTCTAATAATCGTTAGATTAATCGATTATCAAAATAATCATTTGTTGCAGCCCTATCTGTACACAATCTCATCTTGAACTGTATCGACTTCTAGGCATGTGAAGTACTATTGAGGATTTTGTCAGAATTTTGAGAGTGTAGTCACACCTTTGACTGATCTGTTGAGCCCAAAGAGGCCTTTAAATGGTCAGAAAGTCTGCCTTTGAAAATGCTAAAGCTTATTATCAAATGCTCCTGTGCTGATTACTCCTAATTTTGAGAAACATTTTATCCTTTTAGTTGATGCTAGCGCTTGTGGTGCCAGCACTGTCCTTTTTTTAAGATTTATTTTTGGTATTTTTTGACTTTATTAGTATAGGACAGGATGTGACAGGAAGTGAAGTAGGAGAGAGGGGGGGGCGAGATCAGGAAAGATTCTCAAGCTGGGATTCAAACTCAGGACGTGCGTATCGCAATGGCGCTATATGTCGGCACGCTGCCCTCAAGACTATTGCCACTGACATGTCATTTTAATTTTTTCATTATGCTCTGACATTTTTTATGTTTGTTTATTATTATTATTATTATTTTTTAATCAAACATGCATATTGCTGTTACGGACTGAACAGAGCATGAGACGTACGGATCCATGTGCAAGGCTTTATTACAGAGGCATGGGCAAGAAATGGGCAAGGGTCAGTTAACAACACAGGTACATCACAGGCAAGGCAAAGAATAATCCTAGGGCAGTCTTCGATCGGCGAACAATATCCAGAGGGCTTGCCAAGAGGGCTTGCCAAGAGAGGTAATCTGATAACATGAGCAATAGTCCAGGCAAGGTGCAAACAGAGTCCAAACGACAAGACAAGAGAATCCAAGGCAAGCAGGTAATCAGGCAATACAACGAGATAGAGTAAGACTAGAACTAGGAACTTAATACAAGACTAGGAGAGGGCTCTGTAATATTGCTATCAGTAACATAGCAATATGCGCAAACAATACTTGGCAGTGAGAGAGGGGAACTCCTGGTGGAGCGGAGGCGGAACAAGGGGAGGGACAGAGGGCCAAGTCCACGTGGAAGTGGAGAGACCGAGAACTGAGGCAGAGCCGGCAGAGCAGGGCACCAAGGCACAACCGACGAAGTAGGAAGCCAGGGCGGAGCAGGGAACCAGGGTGGAGCCAACAGAGCAGGGAGCCAGAGTGGAGCCGGCAGAGCAGAAGACCACCAAGGCAAGGCAGAAGACCACCAGGCCGGAGCAGACAGAGCAGAAGACCACCATGATGGAGCAGAAGACCACCAGGCCTAGAGCAGACGGCGCAGAAGACCACCACCGCGGGGCAGAAGACTACCAGGCCAGAGCAGAAGACCACCACGGCGGAGCAGAAGACCACCAGCCTGGAGCAGACAGAGCAGAAGACCACCACGGCAGAGCAGAAGGCCACCAGGCCGGAACGGACGGAGCAGAAAACTACCACGGAGGGCCAGACTGATTAGGAGGGAGACCCTGGCAGAGACTGAGACCTAAGGAGAGCAGAGACAGACAACACAGACAGTGCGTTCAGGGTCTCAGGGACCGAGGCAGGGAATACAAGAAGTTCATCAATAGTCTCCCTGGTGACCACTGAACAGGCAGACAGTTCATAAACCAGCTCACTGACTGAAACTGGACAGGCGGACTATTCCAAATCTGGCTTATTGACTGAAACTGGACAAGAAGACAGTTCACAAACAGGCTTACTGACTGGGACTGGCAAGGCAGATGGTTCAACAAATACATTTGGGAAAACAGAACCAGCTGACAGTTCAAAATTAGACTCATTAACTAGATCTGGCAAGACAGACAGTTTATACACATTTGGGGGAACAGAACAAGCAGACAGTTCATGAAAGGACTATGTCAGTGACAGGGTTAACGGGGCAGACATGGAGTGCATTTATAGTTTCTGGGCTCATGACAGGCAAGTTTAAGGGTTCAAAGGCTGGTTTTTGGGCTGTGACAGACAGGGCAGCAAACTCAGTGATTGGGGCTGGATAGGCAAACTGTTCATAATCAGGTCCTTCAACTGTAACTGGACAGACAGATAGTTCATAATTAAATGCATTGGCTGGAATAGGACTGGCAAATAGTTCACAATCAAGGGCATTGACAGAGGCTGAAATAGACAGTTCAGTGACAGAAACTGACATCTCACTGGTAGTCAGTTCAACATTAGAATCAATGGCAATGACGGGTTGAGTTGACAATTCACAACTAAACTCACTGAGTGAAACTGGACTAGTAAACATTTCATAACCAATATCAGTAACTGAAACAGGACTGACAGAAAGTTCAGACACATTACTCAGAATTGGGCAAACAGTTTGATCAAGGTCAAGAGCATTGATTAGAACTGGACAGGCTGGTATGTCACACTCAGACTCATTAGTCGAAACTGGACAGACACATGGTTCAACATCAGACTTGACTGAATCTGGACTGACAGAAGGTTCGTTAACTGAGACCAGATAAGCAGACGATTCAAAACAGGGTGTATTGGCAGAGATAGGGTGAACAGACTGTTCAAAACCAAGGGCACTGACTGAAACTGAACTGACAAACAACTCATGGACTGATAAAGGGCAGGCAAATAGTACAATATCAGAATTGCCAGAGCGATCGGAACAGACAGGTGATTTAATATCAGATTCATTGAGGGAAACGGGACTGGCAGATAATTCAGTAACAGATCCATGGATTGATTCCGGATGGACTGACAGTTCATGATCAGACTCATTGACAGAAACGGGCAAAACAGAGAGTTCATAATCAGACTCATTAGCAGCATTAAGACGGACAGACAGCTCACAAATGGTCTCTGGACTAGTGACTGACAAGGCTGATAATTCAAAGACAGCCTCCTCGGCTGGGTTGGGACAGGACACTAGTTCAGAATTGGCCCCCATAGCCGTGACAGAGAGTTCACAGACGGCCTTCATGGCCATGACAGGACAGGCAGAGAGATCACAGATGGCCTCAATAGCCATGACAGGATAAATAGGGAGCTCATAAGTTGATAGATTCTGCAGCAGATGCCGCCACCTCTGAAGGTTCTACAGCAGTACAATCAGGAAACAGGGAGTGTTCATTAACATTCTCCTTAACAGGACAGGTACATAGTTTGGCAAGGGTTCCTTCGACAATGACATGACAGGCTGAGAGTGCATTGTTGGGCACCACCACCGCACAAGGAGTTGAAGCAAGCGCCACCGCATCAAGAGGTTATGCAGCATACACCGCCACCTCTGGAGAAACTGCAGCGGACGCCATCAGCTCTGGAAACACAGCAGCGAGTGCCACTAACTCAGGAGGATCTGCAGCGTTTGCCGCCACCTCCGGAGAAATCATTGTGGACACCATCTCCTCTATAGATTCAGTGGTGGTGTACGCAGCCCAGACACACCATAAAGCAATCCACCATATGGGAAATGCTGCAGACAGTGGAATCAGTTCAAGAACTGGAGGGCTCAAGTGAATAGGTTTGGGGATACCAGCTGTGCGTGCAGATACCAGCGGTGCATCCCTCACACTGGATACCAGACTTGGATACTGAAAAACTGACCTTGACGATCTGCGTGCAACAGACAGGACATGACGTGACTCTGGACGATCAGCTGTGATGTGACGTGACTTTGGACGAACAGCTGGGAGGTGATTGACTCTGGAAGATCAGCTGAGACGTTTCGTGACTCTGGAAGATCAGCTGTGATGTGACATGACTCTGGACAAACAGCTGAGATGTGAATTAACTCTGGAGGATCAGCTGAGACGTGACTTGACTCTGGAAGATCAGCTGAGAGATGATGAGACTCTGGGAGATCAGCTGAGATGTGAATTGACTCTGGACGATTGGCTGAAACATGACGGGACTCTGGACAATCAGCGGTGACGTGACTTGATTCATGAAGATCAGTTGGGACTGGACTTGACTCTGCGACTTGGCTTGACTCATGAACATCAACTGTGACTTGACTTAACTCATGAAGATCAGCTGTGACTTGACTTAAAGGAAAACACCACCTTTTTCCATATTCCAATATGTTCTTCCCTCAAATTAGACGAGCTGATACATACCTCTCCCGTCTCAGTGCGTGCACTTAATCGCTCTAGCGCGCGGCGCCACTATGCTAGCGTTTAGCTTAGCACCATTCATTCCTTAGGATCCAAAAAGGGATGAATTTAGAAGCCACCAAACACTTCCATGTTTTCCCTATTTAAAGACGGTTACATGAGTAGTTAAACGAGTAAGTATGGTGACACAAAATAAAACGTGGCGATTTTATGGTGGAAGAGCACTTCGCAGCACTTCGACCTGCGCAGTAATATCATCACTCCTGAAAACCCGTTGGTTCTATTGACGGAGGGGGAGTTTTCAGGAGTGATGATATTACTGCGCAGCTCGAAGTGCTCTTCTGCCATACATTATAGTTATCATTTTTTATCCGCTTAGAAAATCGCCACATTTTATTTTGTGTCACCATACTTACTCGTGTAACTACTCATGTAACCATCTTTAAATAGGGAAAACATGGAAGTGTTTGGTGGCTTCTAAATTCATCCCTTTTTGGATCCTAAGGAATGAATGGTGCTAAGCTAAACGCTAGCATAGTGGCGCCGCACGCTAGAGCGATTAAGTGCACGCACTGAGACGGGAGAGGTATGTATCAGCTCGTCTAATTTGAGGGAAGAACATATTGGAATATGGAAAAACGGTAGCGTTTTCCTTTAACTCAGGAATACCAGCTGTGACTTGACTCATGAAGATCAGCTGTGACTTGACTTGACTCAAGATTGGCATTTGTGACATAACGGGGTGTTGTGACTGCCATTTTGTGATCAGGCTCCGCTGTCACCGCCATTTTGTGAGCGTGCTCTGGTGCGGCCGCCATTACACGAGTGAGTGCGGTTCCTCCGCAACACCCACAGTGAACGCTGAACCAATAGTCCACAAAACATAATACAAAAAAACTACTCAGTGACAGATGAAGACCCTCCTGAATCATTCTTGACTTTAAAGTCTGGTTAAGACCATCACAGAAAAAGTCTACTAACATACAGTCAGGTAATTCTGAGTCATATGCCAAAGCCAAATATTCCACAATGTAACCCTCGAGTGATTGTGGGTTCATACCTGCCCAATGTTCCTTGGTAAAGCCGCTGGATTCTTGTCTGGCCGAGTATTCTGTTATGGACTGAACAGAGCATGAGACGTACGGATCCATGTGCAAGGCTTTATTACAGAGGCGTGGACAAGAAACGGGCAAGGGTCAGATAACAACACAGGTACATCACAGGCAAGGCAAAGAATAATACTAGGGCAGGCGTGGGTCTTCGATCGGCGAACATTATCCAGAGGGCTTGACAAGAGAGGTAATCCGATAACATGAGCAATAGTCCAGGCAAGGTGCAAACAGAGTCCAAACGACAAGACAAGAGAATCCATGGCAAGCAGGTAATCAGGCAATGAGGCAATACGACGAGATAGATCAGACATCCTCAAATCTGGCCCACTCCTGGAGAGTTTATCTCTAACCCTAATCAAACACACCTGAGCATGCTAATCAGAGTCTTCAAGATCATTAGAAAATCACAGGTAGGTGAGTTTGATCAGGGTTGGAGCTAAACTGTGCAGCAGATTGGACCTCCAGGGAAAGATTTGAGGAACCCTGAGATAGACTAAGACTAGAACTAGGAACTTAATACAAGAATAGGAGAGGGCTCCGTAACGTTGCTATCACTAACGTAGCGATATGCGCAAACAATACTCCGCAGTGAGAGAGAAGTCCATGGCTTATGTAGGGTGTGTGATTGGCTGCAGCTGTGTGTGTAATCAGAGTGAAATGGATTGTGAGAACTGAAGTTCAGGGTAAGTGTAACAGTCTGTGTAATGTGAGAGTCCATGTTGTGGATAATGACCTCTTGTGGTGTACAAACGGAAGTTCATAGACCGGATTTGTGACAATTACATTCCTTTTTCATCATAAATTCATGAACGATCAAAAAATCGTGAGAGGTAAGTGTTAATCATTATATTATCCACTATGTGGCCAAAAGTATGTGGATGCCTGAATGCACCCATATGTACTTGTTGAACAGTAATTTCAAAACTTTATTAATAGGGGGTTAGTCCTCCATAGTCCATATTAATTTAATTTTTCTGGGAAGGATTTTTACAATGTGATGGAAGATGAAGGGATTGGCTCCCATTCAGATACAAGATCAAATATAGCTGTAAGCAGCAATGATGGGCCCAAGCCCAAGTGTTACTGCCACCCCAGTGGCATCAGGAAAACAGTCCACAGCAGGCAATATGCATTTAACCCTGTTTTTTAGGGTTACATCAATAAAATAGTTACTCTAGAACAGCAAGAGTGTCAAACAGATACACACAGAAAGGGATGCATATATAAAACTTTTAATGATCTATTAGGATTTTAATTATCTATAAGCATGTGTAAAATAATTTAATAAAACAATATTGCCAGTACAATACATATCAACTGATTCTATGCATTTATTTGTCATTATAGCTGATGAAAACTGAGAGGAACAAGATTAGGCTTAAAGGGGTCCTATTATGCTTTTTCACTTTTTGAATTTTAATCAGTGTGTAGTGAGTATGTTTGGGCATAAAAAGATCTACAAAGTTACAAATCTCAAAGTTCACTCCAAAGGGAGATATTTAATTTTTTTTTTAAAAATCCCTTTTCAAGAACTACAACAAACAGCTCGTTTAGACTACAAAGTTGTTTTCCTGTATTTGTGATATCACAAAAATAAAGCCCGCCTACGGAAATTCGAATGGTTGGCTGGTGGGGAGAATGCTTGGGTGAGCACTGCACGTTTCAAAATCGAAACCCCTTGCTGGTGTTTTTATATCACTGTATTTCTGATGGAAACTGACTGTTTTCAGTAAATTTTGGATGTCATTTTCATTTCATCTTGCATGTAATGTGTGATAGAGCAGTGTTTGTGAAGCAGAGCTCTGCTTTGTGTACAGCGTTACTGGGGAAACCTCGCTCTCTACCACTCCAACAGCGCCTCCCGCTGGCAGAGAATGAATTTGCATATATATGCCGCCACAAATAGAGTAAAGCCCAGGTCACACTGTGCGATTTTGGCCACGATTTGGTTGTCTGAGACAAATTTTGAAAATCCTAAAAGATTCCTATAATCCTAGGCTAAAATCTGTAGTCTTTGATCATTAGTTTGACATGTTCACCGACAGCCGATTAATGGCTGTTGCGATCAAATTTCACCTCCGACGAAATTCTGGCAGTGTCTGAAGATTTGGCGCAAAGTCCTGCTGTGTGACTACCCCTACGTTGAATGTCAAACTGTCTCCGTTTTTCAAGACAAGCTATGAGCAGAATTAATGCTAGAGAATTATTCTATCAGCCATAAACTCCGGCGCCCCCGTC